>JAOBRB020607913.1:0-28656 GCA_027575285.2 Zoanthus pulchellus | reverse complement strand
CCCCCCCCCCCCCTGGTTTTTACTAATTTTCATCGCTTTCGCTAAATCAAGTTTTTAGTTAGACCGAATCTAAATTTTGCATCTGTGACTGTGAGTCCAGAAGAAAGTAGTGTGCGAAGTTGTGGAATACCAAAATTCTTTACAAAGTCCTGTTGCAAATCACTGCGATGTATTGATATGCGATTTATAAACCACAAATTTCTGACAGTTTATGATACGTGCCAAATATTGAAATCCATGTCATGTGATATTAAAGGTTCCTTTTACGATCAGTTTTAACTGTTGTACTTGAATATATCAGCAATATAGTTTTACTGCAGGTATAAGAATGAACAAAGTAAAAGAACAAGTAACAATATCCGACAGTTATATGTCAAGTAAGCCTTAGAAAGGGCATAATAGGAGCGCACTGGAGAGAAATCTTTGTATAAATGTACAGTGATCTTCCCAAAATATAGACTTATACTTTTCAACTCTTATTCTTGAAAAAAATGTAACAAGTTTAGGCTGAAGCAACCAACTCAATGGGCGTCGACAAAATTTGCTAATTTTTCTATAAAAAGCGAGTAATAAACTTGAAGTATTAGATTTCCTTTTGAGATTAGAAACAATGGAATTGAGAGGTTCAAATGGGAGATTCGAAAGTGTTTTTAAACTTTCAGTATTGTCTTGTAAATTCCTTATCATCTCTCTTGATATATGATGAAAGAAATGGCATATCAAATAATGGAAATGGAAACCCCCAGTGTTAATGAATGTTTGTTTTTTTGCTCAACGTACTTTCTCCCATTTATCACACAAATATATCTTTATAAAGTGATTCTAGAGTTGTTTTTGGTGTAATGAGATAAATGACATATCAGGAAATGGAGATGAAACAACTCGAAAGACATTTATCTTCAGATAACTAACCAAAATTTAACTTCTTATGGAGCTGACAGCTGTATATTGACCTTTAGAGATGGTGTGGCCGTGTGGCCTTCTAGCTACAAAAACCTGATCGAATTCGATCCTCGACTCTGCCAAAATGTGAAAAATTATCTGAACTTTTTTCCAACAAAGCTGTAAAAAAGAGGATTGGAACTAAACCACGTTCTTAGGTTACTAGATTAAGTTATCATTTTGAGATACTATGAGTTTTCTATCCTTTGGGAATTCAAAAAATACTCGTTAAGAATTTTTAAATTTTCTTTAACTAAGATGATTGTTCCGGGAAATATTTTCTTAGCCAACGGTTACAGTTAACCCATCCCAGGAAAAGTACTGTTGGCCGTATGAGCTATGCATGGACTAGGCTGAGAGATAACAGTGTTGAATCTGTGACGTCGGAAAGCATAAATGTTCTCACAGATACTAATTATAATTATTGCACGACTCTTGAACACACCCCTATAATTTAGTTTCACATCTTTAAAAGCAGTTGCACGATGTTGTTCTCTTTTTCCTTTGAAGAGCTGACTAAAACGTACATCCGGCATTACTTTAGGTTCTGTTCAAGGACGTAAATAATTATCCCGTTCAGGCAGGAAGCCAGCGCTTTTGGTTTTCAAAGCTGAATCTTAACCAATATCAAAATCAACAAACGACTTTTAAGAGAGTAGTAATTTGCCAATAACTTTTCTGTGATAGCATTTTTCATGGTCATAGCAAGAATTGTTTCAGTGGGAGGGTGGGTGGGAGCAAGTCCTTATGAGTGTACTTCTAATAATCTAGCTAAAAATACCGTATTTCTTTGATGAGCCGTCCATGCACAGGAGGTGTTAAACTGATGGTGAAAAAGTGTTGTAGGATCATTTAATTCCCATCAACTTCTATCTCTCGGATTTTAGTTTTCAGTTATTGATCTTTCTATTTTATCTCAAAATGCTATGAAAATACTTGGGGGATGAGGGCAAGGAAGGCTGCCCCATCTGTTCCCCTGTAGCTACGGCAAAGTCTTTGATAGCCTCTTGAGTTTTTGTATGGTTATTGGAGTTTAGAATGACTCGATCGGTTGATGAGCTGCCACAAACCCTAAAAATTTATTCCACGCTCGATATTGCTTTCTCGTTTGAATATTCAAGTTATTATTTAATAGATTTATTGGCCTCATTGACGCCGCGTAATTTGCCGTTGGCCGGCAGCATCAACGTCTTAGGATGAATAGATTTGCTCAAAAAGTTTAAATTTAAAATAGTAAGCAACTTTTTTCAGGTAAGTTTAGGTTGTTGACATAGTTTGGTTATTCTGCCTGGAAGTCGCTTAGGAAGAAAATTGATCAAAATAAAGTGAGTTGGTATACTATGTCATACAAAACACTCATCATACCTAAAGCTATCATTATGATCAATTAAACACAAGAACGTGCTCACTGCTTCGCTGTAAGGACACAATTAAGATATACAAAAAAGCTAGCTGTTTTATTTGTTTTTTGATATCGAAATGGAAAGAAATTAATTGTAAACAGCAGCGAGACTAGTGATACTGTCTTGTCAAGCTCTTTCACTGCAGTCGTACAAGATGTATTTCGTCTGAAAGTCAAAAAAAGCTCCTTTAATTTGTAAAACACAAGATTTAAAAGTACATTGACTATAACTTTCAGGGAAGCGATTTTGAATGTGACTTTTGTGCTCTGTTTTCAGGAACCGTCTCAAGAAACATTTCTAATTTTAAGCCGACGTAGGTTGGGTCAGCAAAATGATCATGCTTACAGATTTAATCAAGCTTTGTCGCTAAGACTTTTGAGCCCATACAATCCTGTCAGGCTAGCGGCAATCAGAGTGATCACAAACTCGTATCCTTTAATTGACTCATAAGCAGTGAAATTGTGTCTGTAGATCAAGCATTGATACAATGAGTATAATACATTCGTGATCGAATATTTGACCTAGGAGAATAGTATTTTTAGATCTTACGCAGTGAAATATACTATGGTATGGATGGAAAAATATTACTTGAAAAATGAAACTGTTCTGTTTTCGATTGGTGCGAAAAGAAACCACCTGCTTTTTATATTTCTAGATACAGTTTTTTAAAACAATGGTTCTTCGAGGCCATCGATTTAACCATCTGTTTCAAGAACTTTGTGAATTCTTTGGATGGAATGGAGTGGATAATGTTCTTGTGTGATTAAGAAAATATAATGCCTTGTCTCCGCTACTATTTAAAACGGTATACCTAACCTTTTAATATAGTTGTTTGTTTTTACAAATACTTCTCCTTTAACAAGTGCTTCAGATACTTTGAACCATTTATAATCATTACAATCTTAGTTAACTGTGTATTTCTAGCTGTTAATAATCCACCGGAAGTTGCTGAGTAAGTGGTAATTAAAAACATTTTTAAGAATAGTACATACTATATATATCATGCACTTAATTGTTTGCTAGTTGATGTGAGCGGATCGTTTGTCAATACGCCCATGTACCGGTGATATAATCAGTGGGAAGTTTGAAGCCAGATAACCTCAGCCTTGCTCGTGAAAAATATTGCAAAGTTGACAAAGTGCGTTTATTTAAGTTTAACATCTGACTGTCAAGTTGAACAGTGTTCAGAATAGACCATTTTACAGTTCCTGAAAGGTAACCAGGCTTCTACTTGAAACCGAGGCTTAGGGTGACCTGATACAGTTAGAGAAGTGGAAATACTTATCATAAGATAGAATCTCCAGTTCTCTAACTGTGTCACGTCACCCTAAGCCTCAGTTTCATGTAAAAACTTGGTTACCTTTCAGGAACTGTAAAATAGTCTATTCTATCACATGAGTAAAATAGTAAAGTAGTTAATACATTACGGACCATATATTTTCCAAAACATTTATAACGTTTTTACACTGATATAACAATAACAAAGTTTGGTCTGCTTTTCATTAACTTCAACAATTTTTCAAAATTTGAAGTTAAACTATAATAATAATGTAGCGAATACCTAGTTTTAGAATTTATCAGCATGTCTTTTGGGAAGTAAGCTTAATATTATACCAGAACATAGGAATAATACAATCAATATTGTCACGTTGTCACCCACGATTTATCTTAAAGTTATCTTGTCAAATTGATCAGGAATATGCGCTTCCAAGCTTGCCCGTAAGTTGAACGATTCAGTAAATCTGGCGAATGGTTGATCTAATCAAAACTCTTGCAACCCTTTTTACAGGAAATTCAAACATTATCCTTGTCTAAAGGGCGAGAAAGCTGCTGGACGTGCGCCAATTTTGTAAAGATCCTTAAATATAAAACCTAAAGTGTATACTCTGATAATTGACAACGTTGGATAAAATAAAATATCTTTATCTTATTAAAAATTATTTTGATTCGTATATTTAGTGTTTTGGATTTATTGAAGAGAAGAAGAACCATATTTAAACAAAGAGACAGATTAATGTTATTAATCACACTCTTGGTCTTTATAGTGCCCGTGTTTATTTATACGTAATTTAAGAATCTTCCAAGTTTCAACAGGTCTCAAACTCGTGGCTTCCCCTTACTTTTGCAAGACTCTAACGGAGCTATGAAGCCCCAACTAGAAGAAACAGCCTTTTTAGCGGAACCGTAACGTATGCACAGGTCGCTTAAAGCCCGCTGATTGTGATGATGATGGTGATGGTTTGGAGATTATGATGATGTTAATGATGATGATGGTGATGGTTTGGAAATGGTGATGATGATGGTGATGATGATGATGATGACGATGATGATGATGATGATATTACGTTTATTAAGACTTGTCTGAACTTTGCAAAAATTGAAAATTATATTTACAAACACAATGTCCAACAATAACAACAACAGCAACAATAATAATAATAATAATGATTATAATAATAATAATAATAATAACGATAATAATAATAATAATAATAATAATAATAATAACGGTAACGATAACTTTAATAATAATAATAATAATAGTAAAAATAATAAGTATTCTTTAGTGGAAACAAAAGTAGCAATTAAGTTTCTCATTCAACAGACTAGTCGTATGAGCAGGGAAACATGTAGCATACAGAGTTCATTCAATTTACACTTCCTTCGTGTATAGGTTTGTGTTTACTGCAATATATACAGCGGAAATGGTTCTAAAGATACTCGCCATGGGGTTTGTACTTCATAGATATGCATACCTTAGGGACCCGTGGAATAGGCTGGACTTTTCTGTTGTAATTCTTGGGTGAGTTGATTATTAGTAAAATAAACTTGCATTAAAAATAATGACTAGTAAAAAGACTTAAAATAATTGATAATCTAATCGTTAGTTCATCAGTATATAAGGAGGCAGATATCACGGCCGTCACAATCACACTAATTTTTTAAAAATACTTAGATTAGAGAAACGTAACTAAATTACGTTGGATTGCCTTGAAGAAAGGTACAAACACATATAAGTATGATTCTTTCTACTGATGTTTAACTAGTATAACCAAATAATTCTTCTACTAATTGTTTCTTTCAGCTATATCACACTTCTACCAAGCGTTGCCAATATGTCTGGCATTCGAACGTTTAGATTGTTACGGGCATTACGAACAATATCAGCCATGAAAGGTAAATATTTAACGGTAATTACAGGAAATGTGTTGTTAACAGAGTTCTTAACACAGCTCCGCTGGTCATTTAATGTCATTTAAACTGAGTAATGTTACCGTTTCAGAATTAGGACTTAAAATGATCTTAAATTTGGTGAAATTTCTTCCTAAGTTCTAAAAAGCATTTTGTAATGCAGCCAAAGCCCAATACAACATTTTCGTATTCTCTGCATATATATCAGGATCGAGCAATTGAATGCCCTACTCCATTATGAATCTCCATTACCGAAGAGAGTTTGTGTGATCTTTCTAACATGAAAAGTGTTTACAAGATCTAGAATTGTTATCTTACTAGAGGTTCATTTTAGTAGGATTCTGCTTTTGTTTGCTGGTTCTTCGCTGCAAGCAATTTAAAAACTACACATCATAAATTAGAAAAATGAATGTTGCAACTATAATTAACAATTATATGAAGGGCGCGTCTTGGATATGAGTTAGCCATAATCATCTCATATCAAACAAGCACAAATGGAATAATTGTTTCATTACATTTAATGAGCTATCCGAACCCTTCAGTACTTAAAAATGACAACAAAATTATATTCTGACACTTTTTAGCGTAGAAACACTTTACATAATAAGTTTCCATATATGGTAATTCGGTTTAAGAGCTGATACCGTACCCCAATAGATAGAACCAATCGGAACGCTAGAAATGCAATATTCGGGGTTTAAATTTCAATAATACTTATTCTGATAAGTTGATCCAATGAAGCAACAACGATGACTTAATATGAAGATATATTGCAATCAAACTTTCTCGCAACTTCCTTAACACGACCTAAAGACAACTACTTGATCCAAATATAACCGTTAATATAATGTCATGCTCTTAACACGTTTTCTCTTTATTAGAATGTATATAGTAATTTACCAAAGTTTCAGTGGAAAGTTGCAAACATCTCGGCTTTACATTAGCGTTTGTGCGTTTTCCGTAATTCGGTTGAAGAGCTGATACCGTACCCCAATAGAGTGAACCAATCGGAACGCTAGAAATGCGATATTCGGGGTTTAAATTTCAATAATACTTATTCTGATAAGTTGATCCAATGAAGCAACAACGATGACTTAATATGAAGATATATTGCAATCAAACTTTCTCGCAACTTCCTTAACACGACCTAAAGACAACTACTTGATCCAAATATAACCGTTAATATAATGTCATGCTCTTAACACGTTTTCTCTTTATTAGAATGTATATAGTAATTTACCAAAGTTTCAGTGGAAAGTTGCAAACATCTCGGCTTTACATTAGCGTTTGTGCGTTTTCTTTTCTTAATCGGTTAATGGCTAATTACGTGTTGTGTTGTATAGAGTAGCGATGTGTGACGAAATCAAGATTTAAAATGTATCCTTGCAAAAAATCAGCACATTGCCGGCGAAATAATTTCACAGATATGTTGGAATAACTTCATACAAATCCTTCTAAAAATCAGGCTTGGTTCACAAAGTTATGAACCAAGCTAATTTCATAAGGATTTGTATGGAGTATAACTGTGGTAATACCTTCTCATAAAATGCTAAATTTTGGCATGGAGGCATTTTACATCTTCATCTTGGCCAAATTAATGATTTCACAAATAAACTATTTATGACGTCATGACTTCGGTACGCTATTATTGGTTGTTTATTATCTATATCGAGGTTGCAAAAGATTAATATTATATAATTATCCATAAGATATCTATATTTCTCACTTTCGTAAACTTTTACTAGTGAAAATCAAACAAACTATATAATAAACAAAATATTACATGGTCACTTGGAGATACAAATTTTATCTTCTCGTGCGCGCCCATATAATATCTTTTATGTATTACATAGATATGAGTATTCTACTATAAAATACGTCACTCGTACGTAGTTTTCATGTGAAACTTCATATCCTCAACTTAAATACTTAAAAGAAAACATTATAAAGACTAACGTTTTTTGAAATTTTTTAATCTAGATGCAAACTTAATTCTAAATCGAATAAACTTTTTTTTCTATTGAGGTCTCCGTACGGTTGTGAACACCCTTCTACAGTCCATGAAATTGCTGAGTGACGTCATGTTCCTCTTTTTCTTCTTCCTCTGTGTCATGGCACTCATTGGGTTACAGCTGTTTCATGGTGTCCTGAGAAATAAGTGTATTTCCAACGCAGTATCAACAAGAGGAGTGGACTATATTAAGAACAGCAGTGAGTGATTGAAAAACTGTCCAAATACTGATCTTGAGAAGTTTTCTTAGGGCTCAGATAATAGGACAAAGGGTGAAATGAGCAGAAGCTTGGAAAATCAATTTAAAATTATTAATTTGTTTTGGAATACAATGGGGAAGGGATGTTAAATGTTATTAGGACAAAATATGAAAACATAGATTTTATATCTTTACTGGTACAAATTCCATACACCCTTACAGGGGCCGGTCTATATAGATAGGGTTTTCAGTTGGACGTTCTTTTTCACTCCCCACAAAAAAGTTTACTTCTAAGCTCTTTAAGAAAACAGTTATTCTTTTAATAAAAATATTTATAAAGATATATTATGACATATTAAATTTTGTTTAGTTTTCATTTTGGTAGCAACTGAAGATTGATTGCAAGTGTAGGGGTCAGAACAAAAGCAGGTGGTTGGAGAAAGGTAGAAGTTTAGACTGAGAGTTGGAGACAAAAATGAGCGTTAGTTGAAATAAGACTGGGGAGTTTGAATAAGCGAGAATCGTTTAAAAAGGGGAATTGAAAGAAAAATGGGGACACTAAAAGTGAGAATTAGAATTAGTTGAATGCATCAGAAAATCAGATTGGAATGAAAGGAAAGTGTTGGAAGGTTTATATATGTAACAAAAGCGGAGATTAAAAAGAAAGCGCAAGCCTGAAAAACAATGATGGTTGGAATAAGATAGTGAGGAATTAATTGTGTGGGAGTGGGGAATTGCAACAAGAGTGGAGGTTGCAAAGAGAGGGTTGGCATGGTTACACAGGTAACAAACAGCCTTTGGATCCTTCACATAAATAATATTTGTATAACACATACAATACAAACTACATATGTTTTGTGTAATTTTTGACCTTTTCACTTTTTGCATCCACGCTTGCAGTTAAACACTGGCTGGGAATTCCCTCGGAATTTGTTATTTACCCAGTTCCATCATTGAACGTTAATTTAGCTATTTTAAGTCTATGCTGACATGGTATATTTTGTCAAAGCTTACGTCTATATGTTATCTGGATCACCATTGCTTTGTGGGAATGGATCTGTGACCGGGTAGGTAGTGTATATATACATATATACATACCTTATTTAAGGTGACATAAGAAATAAACGATACTAGCAATTTCCTAAAAAGATAGTTTAAGAAGTTGACCCCATGTAAATAAACTTCCAAAAATTAAAACAAAAATATATGCTTATGTATAAAATCTAAAATCTACGATGGACAAAAACTAAGAAACACGCATGCGCATATACGATTTAAGAGCTATTTTAAATTTTTTTTTATCTCAACAACATTTGCAGGTAGGTTATTCCACACACGAATAATTTAACAAAGAAAGAGTATTTATAACAATTGCAGTTCGGCGATTTAGCTTGCAGTTTGAAGTTGTGATTGGACCTGTTAGATATTAACGCAGCTGCACGCGTTAAAAAGTGTCACACACCTAATTTACATATATTAATTATTGCTACCTTTCATATCACTTAAATGCCACTTTTACGAAAAGAAAGTAATCAGGTTAAAACGCAAAACTTACAACTTCTTCTGAACCAAATAAAGTTTGGTTGTTTTCATACTTTTATAATCCCTGTGTAACAGTTATATTACTCAGTGAAATGACTAGGTGCTGCTTTTGGTTTTGTGGTTTATATCATCAAAAGATTTGGATTTATGTTGCTGACGGGATTTATTCTTCTCAAAAAGGAAATGCCCCGCTAATTATACTTGCCTCAAAGGAGGGACAAATCCGAATTATGGTTACACAAACTTTGATAACATCGGAAGTGCGTTCCTGATGGCATTTCAACTACTAACTATGGACTTCTGGGAAAATCAGTACAACAAGGTTTGTACCGAAAGTGTCATGTTAAAAGAACTGGTTAGTGGTTTGCGTACGTTATTTTGCCATTTTTGTGATTAACCGTTTACTCGGGCCGGTAGGCCATGGCCACGAGTCAAAAATTCGGCTCTACGCGTGCGTATTGGGCCAGCCGATAAGCTCTGATATCATTTGTTTTGTTTAGAGAGTTACCATTACGAAAAGTTACAAAATCGTTCGTTTCTTCGCTATTTCTAAACTTATGTTGCTCAAAATGGTACGTTATCTTGCCTTTAGGGTCCTTTACAAAATATATTTGCCCTGTATTTTTTTCTTCAATATTTTTAGAGAAATCGATTTCGGTGAGAGCTCCGCTTTGATAAGTCTTCAGCTCTGAGTCGCCCTTAAGAAACGTTACAAAATCTTTTATTTCTTTGCTATTTCTCCACGGATGTTGCTCAAAATTTTAGATTATTTTATTCTTAGGATACTTTAGGTCAGAAATTTGGCTTGAATAGTTTTCTCTGTTATTTTTAGAAAAAAAATGACCTCGGCGAATTTTGTTTAAAACGTGGCTGCATGCTCGAGTACTTTTGGAAAGAATTTTACTAAATCTACTTCAGTTTCTTTGCTTTTCTTTAGACTTTAGCAAATTTATACGCTTGCTCCAGAACTTAAAGCTTTGCTTTGTTAGGAGACTAAACGGGCTGCAAAAGGTTTGATTATTAAGCAAAAAAACAAAACAATTTGCCCTTCGATAACAGCTGTTCTTTGAGCTCGATTGGAGGAAACTTTCATGTCTAGCAAAGTTAAAAAGTTTGCAAAAGATCGAGTAAAAAATCTTAGTAGAAACATCTCCGAAAGGTCAAATGTAGTATTTTCTCTGCAAGAATTTATATTATGATATTGTTTTTGACTACTACTATACTTTAAATAACACAAAGTTGCTAGAGTGGAATGGTTATGAAACTTAGAAAACTACAACGAAGATTACAATGCTTCTTTGTTTCATGTTGTGTGCACGGTCACGGTTAAGATCTAATGTTCTAGGTGTGATGAACATTAGTCTATTGGCTGTTTGCTCATTTACATCTCAAAGCCTTTTGTTATTTGTGCACCATCAACGTCATATTTCAATAGAGAAAAGGAAAACAAAAAGTTATAACAAAGAAAGATATCAAGTTTCATAACCAGTCATTTATTAACTCTGAAATAACACTATTCAATAATAAACTTTAGGAGAAATACATATAAACTTAGACATTAAAGCAGTGTTTAAATTTTCTTTTTAAATATATCAAACTTATAAAGTTATTTAATATAAATATTTAATGTTAAGTTGAAATGAAAAAAACATTGCAAATATAGAATATTAAATTTTCCAAAACAGTGTTAACATTGTTTATTGAACCAGTAAATTTAATTCTGAAACTTTTTAAAAGTTTTGTCAACTCTTTATAATTGTTGGTACAAGTACAAATGATTTTTTTTTCATTGAAAAGTTTATCTAAAATGTAAGGTTGGCTTTTACGCAGATATATAGTTATTGAAATAAAATGTTTGCTAAAAAGCATTTTTTAATGTTTTAGCTGAAAAAAATGGAAAATAATTATTAAGTTTAAAATACATCACAACACTCAGTTTTAAACTTCAAAGACATGTTTCGACTTTCATAAAGCAATCTTCAGTTTTAAGTGAAGCTAGTACAATTGTATGGTTATTTAGATTGCGTGTAATATATAAATTTACTTACAAGTGCGGGTTGTAACACTCGTTATATTGATGAAACTGAGAACCTTTTTCGGATAAGTCATCACACGTAATTAGAATTTTACTGTTGTAATTTTTACTTTTGAAAACGCTTATAAATAACCGTACAATTGTACTAGCTTCACTTAAATTTTAAGTAAAAACTGAAGATGGGTTTATGAAAGTCGAAACATGTCTTTGAAATTTAAAAGTGTTGTGTTGTATTTTAAACTTATTTATTCCCTTGTGCTCTTACGCTCATATGAAAAGAATTATTAAATTTGATTTTGTTAACTAGTATCAAATTTGTATTTAAATATCGTTTTAAAACACATAAAAATAAAATCGCACACCCTGAAAGCACGCGTTACACCAAGGTGTGCGATTTTAACCACATCTACAAATTTTCTCAGGGAAAGGTACTCTACTTTTTAGACTAACGCAATTAACAATATATAACATCAACCTTGTCAAAATGCAGGCTCGAGTGAAGGCTACTGGTAGCCTCTTGTTATGTAACAATTTTAAGGTGAAATAGTAGTAAAAAGAATAAAGTATTTCAATTACATTTGTAAAATACTTAGCTTGAGGTACTTTATCAAAAGCGTTTTGAGATGTATAACGCATTTTTTATTCTTTATCATAAACATAATCAGTATAATCAGTATTTTTATTATTATTATTGTTGTTATTATTATTATTATTATTATTGTTGTTGTTGTTATTGTTATTGTTTCAGCTCTGTTGACTTGATATCCTTATACGGTTTGTTAGGTTCTACGAGCTGCAGGAACGCCATACGTATTGTATTATCTCGCGGCGATCTTCTTTGGTTCATTTTTCTTGTACAACTTGGTAATAACAGTTGTAAAAACTGTTTACACTAAAGAAAGTAAAGACGGAAAAATTAAGGTATGCAAAGACAGTTTGCCAGGGTCTCATTATATCAAAGCAAAAGTCTTTGTTCTATGTTTTAGACGAGTAAAAAGTACACTGTGCAGATGTTGATTAATGTGCCCGGACTTTTTCTTAATTAAGGTCATACTCGGGGTCAAGGCCCTGGTTTTGCTGTGCTCTAGGACCGTACCGGTATCGGTTTCAAGTACCATGCGTACATCGTTTTTTAGTTATGTTTATGAAGGTAACAAAATTAAGGTACCTCATAAGTAAAAAGCTAATCCTTTACAAGCTTAATAGGCCACGAATCTGGTGCTTAACTCCCTTTTCTTTAGTATTAGCTTAAATCTTTGACTCCCCCTAGAGGGGACAGTAATCCATTGCAGGTTAGCTCCCAGGTACTTGTTTATCTTGCCCCGGAAGGATAAAAAACTATGTTCGTTTAGAGCGGAAAAGAAGGTTACACCTCATTGGTCTACTAGCTATTCAGCTTGTGTGTTTTATATTGATTTAATTATTCATAATTGTTTCACTTCCACCGCCTGGTTAGCCCAGTTGGAAAGGCACCAGTCTGCTGTGCAGGACGTCTCGGGTTCGATTTCTGGCCGGACCAACACTCAGGGTCTTAAAATAATTGAGAAGAAAGTGCTGCCTTTGCTCTAACATCTGCAAATGGTTAGACTTTCGCGTCTTCTGGGGTAAGGACGTTAAACCGTAGGCCCAGGAGTAAGATCTTTGCAAGGGACCTCGAGTCCGTATCTTTACTCCTTGGAACCTCACTAGGTTCCTAAATCTTGTGTATATTACTTCAATGAATAATTGTTAACTATTGAGTGATCTTGATGCGGAATTGTTTCTTTAAAAAAAATAACATTTTTATTCCATTATTTTGGTAGTTGCTATAACAATTATCCCCTTCAGGGGGAACCCAGCTAGCGGTAGATGTTTTCCTCTACGTATGTATCTAGCCACTATTCATCTCCCTTTTGGGAGATAGTTTTTAATTATTAATCCTATTATTCCATATCAAAGCATCTTCTGCCATGTTTTGTGTGCTCGTTTCCTCCAGGAAAAACAGCTTGTTCGATTTAGGAGAACCGAACCGTTTTATGACGTAGATGGGAACACTCTCGCACAACTGCGGCCATTGAAAGAGCCCCTAGAATTAGATGTTCCTGTACCAAAATCTGATTGCTATGAACAGCCTGGAAATATAAGAACGATTAAAAATAGTCCAACTTTTGTTAAAAAGTTTCAAGAAGTCGCAGAAGAAAGGAAACGAGAAACATCTCTCGGTGAAACTATCTCGTGTTTTTGCCGCACAAGGAGATTGATGCTAAGATATGTGACGCACCCTGCTTTTGACTTTTTGATAATGAGTTTTATACTACTGAATACCATTGTATTGGCTTTGTATCATTATGGTATTGACCCATCGTTTTCAAGAATATTGGATATATTAAATCAGGTGAGATTGAAAAGTATTATAATTATGTTTCACGAAAATAATTTTTCAGATGTTTTTTAATTAGAGCACTTTTTGTCCCTAATATGTATTACACCATTAACGTAGCCCGTTCCTTCAATCGTGCCAGTAGTAAATTTGAAGCCACGATAATTGGCACTATGGCCACTTTATTAGCTGGAGCTTTACCCCTCAGTTTATAAACTACCGTAAAATTAGCATCCAAGGACATCTGTTCCAACCTTTTTAGGTCTTCTATGCATGACCTGATAGCAAAGAAGGTCGGGTTAGCGTAAGCATAAAGTTAGCTACTAACTCTGTTGTACCATCCATATATACTTAACGTTGATCTTTATAGACACTTCTCACAGACATTACGCTTTCATAACAATATATTTTTCTTCAAACCTTGATTTTCAAATCCGCCACCTTTTCATATAACAATAAGTAGTTAAATGTTGCTGATATCATTGCAAATGCCTTCAATCTTGTCACAAATAGTAAATATTTTTTTGTTTCATAACATTGTGTTCAAACATGGATTTTCAATGTAAAATTTGCTTCTAAATGGATTCATTTGATAAATTAAGAAAATATGTAAAGAAACAGAAAACAGAGACTAAATTAATTTCTTGATTTTACAACTCTAATGATAACCGTATTAAATAAAATAGTTATTTCATATAATTTTATTAAAGGATAATCATTTCTCTCGTTTTTGTTTTGACGTTTATACAGATTTTCACTGGAATTTTTCTAATCGAAATGATCTTGAAGCTGATAGCTCTGGGACCAAAGTTATACGTGAAAAGTAGTTGGAATATTTTTGATGGTTTAGTTGTCATTGTTAGTGTTGTTGACGTTATACTGGAGTTGACCAAACGACAAGAATTTTCCTTCGGTACAAGTGTTCTCCGAGCCTTTCGTCTGGTAAGTAATGTATTGGTTTGTTAGTTTTGGATAAAATACAGTGAATAAAAAACAGCTTTGCTTCAGTTCGTGGACAACAATGAGCTTGTCGAAAGAGCCTTGGGCAGGATTAGATCATAATTTAACATTCAGTCATTTGTATGTCTTTGGAGTTTGGTTAGCGGCGACAACAATTGCCGCAACACCAAAGAGATGCGACTCATTCACCGATTGGGTACACATAATCCCAATAGGATGAATAAACTCTTCACGTTTGCCTAATTTATTCATAATCGTGTTAATTTCTCTTCGTTCGTTGTTTTTAATTTCCATGGCTACCTTGTTTCTTTTGGCTAGTTTTTCATCTCCCCGCCAATATAAACTCTACATTTTCTCTCTTTCTTCCCTTTACTTCGATCAGTATTTCTTTTTACGGTGTAGAATTACATTTTTATTACTAAATTGTTTCTTTAGAAACACCGACGCAGCTCAAACATCCAACTTCTCCTAAAACAACACATACAAAATAAAACATTTGGCAATTAGAAACTGAGAATTGATCAAACAAAGCAAACTACAGAAGCTTAAAAGTTAAATTCTCTTAAACTTTTTCAATGAAAAGTATAGGAACAAGTTGGGAGAATTTAACAATAAAACTGGGATTGAAAGGGTTAAATGAATACAAAAGGTTGTCGTGAAAAAGGTCAGTTCTACCACTAGCTTTTTCTTGCTTGCTTTTCTGACTCCCGCTGCATACAGACCAGTAACAAACACTTTCTAATCGCGTTAAAACACAATTATTTACTTCTGGAAAACCAATTTTCAGCTCCGCATTCTGAGGCTAGCCAAATCTTGGAAGGCGATGGACCGTCTATTGGAATCTATTTCGAAATGCCTTGGTCCGCTGGGCAATATAACCCTGATATTGGTTTTGGTGATATATGTATTTGCAGTTCTCGGCACCAATCTATTTGGTTCTTCATATACCAAAAAAAAATTTAATGGTGAAGTACCACGTTGGAATTTCAAAGACTTTGGACACTCCTTTATGTTGGTGTTTAGAGTAATATCCGGAGAATGGATTGAACCTTTGTGGGATTGTATGAGAGCTACAAGTCCAGCTGCAATATTGTTCTTTCTACCTGCCTTTATTCTTGGAAATTTTTTGGTAAGTTTAATCTATATTCAAAATATGAATGGTAAGAAATGTCACAGATGAAGAAAAACATGTCAAAAACGTTTGTGAAAAGAATTTAATAATTGCTAATAATTACATTGAACTAGAATACTTATTCAAATTGCCAATTAAAAACTCATAATTTAAAACGTATAAAATCAGTTTAAAATTATCTGATGTTTTGCTTTGATCTGAATTTTGGAAGCGTTTTAATACGAGCCGAAATAGATACAGTATTGCAACCTTTTGGTAATTTTTTTTTTGCTGCAGGACTACTTAAGTTTGCATTGTTAGCTATGTGTCGTTTTCCGTTTAAATTAACTATTGTCAATATAACATATTAAAACAAGTCACTTGAAAAACCATTTATATTAAAATTCGCTTGTGCAAGTGGGTAAAAGGAAAAGTTTAGTTACTCATGGATGAAATCGTTTTTGATAGTTGTCTGATTTTGTGCAGTTACGTGAAGTTTTGATTGTATAAGTCCTTCATTACGACAACTATGGTTGAGACGACTTAAGTTTGATATGATGACATCACGATTGGTGCATAACAAAAAGCCATCAGGTAGAATGGCTATTGTTCTCTGGACATATACTTACATTTCGCTGTTGCAGTACGAGTATACATTATCATTCATGCGCGTGTCGCCGCTTATTGCTTATTGGTTCTTGACTTCGCGGCAATTTTTTCAAGTGATTGATGCGTAGTCTATCATACGTCAATCAAAAGTAAAAAGTGTTATTTGATTGACAGCCACTGATAACAAGTAGTGACTGCATTGTTCGCCTGCGTGTTGTATTTTAAAATAATTATCGCTTTTTTAGAGGAAAAACTGATTTCTAGTTTGAATTGAAGCTGCTTTTCCATTTATTATTTTTTTTAAAAAAGCATGTTTCATGCGTTCGCTTTGTAGCATAAAAAACTGTTAAGACACTTTGTCACATTCGTTCGTGGTTCAACAACTAAACAATATTTTGTCACCTTTTTTTTATTTCTAGTATTTTGGCCTGCTGCCTAGAGCAAATTCGATGCATGAAATAAATCTTATCACCGTTATGTTTCATAAAAACAATCTAAATAATCTAAAAAATTTACGTAGTCTATAGACAAAGTTGGGAGAGATACGAGAACGCAGGCAAGTGATTTTACAACGTTTCGAGTGTCTCTCCAAACTTCACAAGTAATCACAAATGTTTTCTTTTTTTCAGGTCCTTAACTTGTTCCTTGCGCTGCTTTTGGATTCGTTTCAAAGACACCGAGAATTGAAACACAAGTACAAACAAAAATCTGTTCTTGCAAAGTGTCTTAATAAACTAAAAGTGACGGGCTGTGAAGCGTTGACCGTAAAGATACGCAGAGAAAAGCAAGGTCCGGAAACAAATGTTCTGTCTTCCCGTGGAAGTATTGATTGCTCCGTTGACAGTAAGTCGGTTGATTGCATTTCACAACAAATTAAGATTCAGCTACTAGTTGGCACGCGTGTGCTGCTATATTTACTTGATTTTGGACTGACCGATAAGGACGTTAAACCGTAGGCCCAGTCTCTCGATCTCTCTGTCGAGGGACTTAACATAACCCACACACTTCTCGTAAAGAAATTTTTTGATCAAAATTAAATCTTTTTACTTGATAATGCATTGGACGCTGTCAAAACGCCGAAAAAAAATTGTTCGCGTTGTTATTCTTGTTAAATTTATAAAGCTTTATCTATGTAATATGATAAAAATCAAGCCTCAAGCGTTGATTTTGGATTTCAGTTGAGGACAGATCATTTCGGGATTTATTATAATGATGAAATAGCGTTGAATCGCCCCTTGAATGAAGAGCAAAGCCTGTTGTGTTTGAAAACTCTGTTAACGTTTTTTTCTACGTTTGAGAATACTTAATTTTCTTTAAATATCATCAGGTTTGGGTCTGGAAAAAACAGTTGAGCATGCCGAAACTAAGATCGTAAAAATTGACGACTGTCTGCCAACTTGCTGCCCGTTAACATGTCGCCGTTTGAAACGCTGCAAGCTATGGCTGAAGTTCCGCTACCAAGTGCGTTGCCTGGTCAAAAACAAGCATTTTGAGCGCTTGATTTTAGCACTCATTATCATAAGTAGCTTTGTATTGGTGAGTACAACTGAACTTGTTCTAGAATGATTGATTGATTGATTGATTGATTGATCTATTTGTTTTATATTTATTTATTTATTTATTTATCTATTTTTTTTTTATTTACATATACATATTTATTTATTTAAAATCAACTTAAGGCAGGTAGATTTACAACAGGACTTTAAATCCCCTACAAGGTAAATTACCTATATGACTATAAACTTAGACATATTGAAACCCAACCCCCTTACATGCACCCGTAATACAAAAGAGAACATTTGATAAATATAACTGGCAAAAAGAAAAAATGTTAACAACTACATTTGGTTGATCTATTAGGACAATGACATTTTATACAAGTCAGTTTATAGGAAAGCATGTCGTCTTGATCAAAGACATTTTTTAACCAGACTCACAAAGAAAAAAATATTTAAACTTTTTAGAAACAGTTGGAAGGTTTTCCTGTTTATAACTACAAAATTCGCTTAGCACAGGTTTCCACGAGTTTTATGATGGGATGTTTGAACTGGATATTCAGAAGTGTTACTCACTCACTAGATTATCACCGTAAACTCATGAACTCCAACTAATCGGTCAGCAGTAACTAGTATGTTGGTGCTTTTGACGGAAAGAAGTCTTATTTATTACGCCATTTTTATTGAACGATGGTACTTGAATATATTGTTGAATCTGGAAACCTAAGTCATCATTGAAATACAGGCACCGAGTATGCACGGTACAGTCCGCATTGGGTGCCTTTGATTTCACCAGAGAAAGAGTTGTTTTTTGCTTGGAGCCTTGAATCGTATTCAAAACTGAATATAATGTTTTTAAATAACCCATTACGTACGTGATTCTTGTTCTTGGCAAAAGTAATAATACGAGAAGTGTTATTTTCTTAATTTTCGAGATATTCTTACATTAAAAACGATATCACCTCAGTTACTGGCCAGTATGTTACTGGATCTCCACCCATGAATCTTAATTTTAAAGAAGCATTTATAAGTTACATGTTGTAAATTTTTGGCAGGTCTTTGAAGACAGTCACTTGCCGGCGAAACCTAAGCTACAAAAGGCGCTGGAGTGGCTGAACTACATTTTTTGTATCGCCTTCACCGTGGAGATGCTGCTAAAAATAATCGGGTTTGGGGTCACAAAATATTTTGCTTCGGCCTGGAATTGCTTAGATGCTTTTATTGTAGCCGTAAGTATAACTCAAACAATCTTCTTATATATAATTGTAATCCAAGTTGACTCCAATTCTGTCTGATGTAAAACAAATATGGATGACCGCGAAGCGGGAGTTCGACAACTTAATCACCAGTATGATTAAAGACTGAATCGAACACGAAGTCTTGTTCTTTCCGTAAAAGCTAGAACAATAAAATCGTTGTAATTTTTAAAAATGTTACCAATAATATTTGCTCCATAACGAGCAAAACAGCTGTCCACTGCTGCCACCTTCTTGGTTTTTGGGCTGCGCATGCGTAGTTACACAGTTAATTCTTAGTTTTCTTTTGTTTCATATTAACAGATATCTTTGGCAGTTGTAGTTAGTGAAAAGAACCTTTCAGTATTTCGGTCCTTGAGAACGGTCCGAGCGCTTCGACCTCTGAGAGCTTTATCCAGACTTGAAGGAATGAAGGTAACCAAGGCAGGCTGCACACTAGGCGAAACCAACGCTGCACTAAATCCGCCGCGAATAATTTGCCAGGTGTACGGAATGAGTTTTCAGACGCCACTGTGGCAACAACGCCGTGCACTTTTCGCACGAAGTTTTCGCTTAGTGCGCGGAGACTAAGCGAACTTAGCGCTGGCGCCAATAAGCTTTTGTTTTGACTATGCATGCGTAATTCAACATTGAATTACAAATGGCGCCGTCTGTAGAGGTTGATGGCTAATTTTTGTCGATAACAGCGCTGAGTGTGCGGAGAACAACCATGCACATGAGCTGAATACGCTTAAATTCTTCGCGGAAAGTAGTGCCGCGCTGTTTTTGCCTAGTATGAGGCCTGCCTAGATAAACTTTTCTGTTAAAGTACGGCTAGCGTTTCAAAGGTATGCAATATTTTATTTTAAAAAAGTTTGTTTTGGTGATTCTTGTGTACTAAATCGCCGAAATTTGCAATCTTTTTGTTCGGATAAAAACCAAGCCAAAAGATCGCGAATTTCTGCGATTTCCCTATTTACATGAATTGTTGGAAATGGTTTTGTTTTTGCGATTATACTAGATAACTAGTATAGATGATTAACTGAACTCATTTCGCGTAGGACTGTTTAATAATTCTAAAATATATAGTAAAAGTTAGATCTTCTTTTACGGTTTGAGTTTCAGTTTCTAAAAAATATTAGCTTAGCTATTTGCTCCTAAAACTTATCATTTTTACGATACAATTACATTTTTAAAAAGTTGAGATAGTTGCACTTGCTGGCCACACAATAAACTAGAAGTGACTCAAGATTCATACAAGCTCTCGCCAGGCGCAATATTGCAATGAGGTAAATCTACACCAGCAGGGTAATCCGCCGAAACGGCGCTTCTTTAAGGTTTCTGTTGTGTTAACCTGCTAAGAGTCCTTACTCCCCCATGACGGGACACTAATCCATCACAGGTTATCTCCCAGTGGACGCTGATACTCATTTATCTACCCCGGAGGGATTGCTTAGGCAGGAATGAAGGCTAAATATGTAAATTATACACCATATAATAAAGAGCTAATACTTATCTCTTGTTTTTATACGGTTTATAATTTACATATTCATCACTAGCTCATACTAGTTTACCGCTAGTTATTTTTCTCAGGAAAGTGGGCTGCAGGAGTATTCAATCAGTCTTGGCATATCCGGGAATCGATCTTGGGATTTTGTGTTCGCCAGTCAGAGATCTTACTAACCACGCCAAACATGCCTGTCGCCTATTGCAATATTGATACCTTAAAACGTATTGTATCAAATAGAAAAGAAAAAAATGAAATAACTTTGGTAAAACCATGAGTAAACAAAAGAAATTAACACAAAAGCAAGAAAGTATTTTAACGCTTCTTTGTCACTTTTCAGGTAACCATAAATGCCCTGTTTTCATCTATGCCCGGTATTGGTAACGTCCTTTTGGTTTGCCTGATGTTCTGGTTGATATTCAGTATATTAGGAGTACAGCTGTTTGCAGGGAAGTTTTACAAGTGTACTAACTCAGCGGGTGACCGTCTTTCGGCCGCTATTGTTCCCAACAAGCAATTGTGCCTAAACGGATCTTATAATTGGGAAAATTCAAATATTAACTTTGACAACGTTATCAACGGATTTCTTGCGCTTTTTCAAGTGGTAAGTTATGGAATGAAATATTACAAATTTTGGATCTTTTTAATTGATGGACAAAAGATTGAGCTCAAATGAGTCCTAACGCTCTTACATATCAACGTTTGTGTGGATCTTGAAAGATTTAAACTATCATAAGAACATTTTAGCATATGTTATCTTAGTCAGTTACAGAAGAGCGAATATCTAATAACTAGACCTTGCATTGTGAACGAATGGAATAGGAGTCAATAGTCCATAGGCCGAATTTTCAATTCAAACTCGTTGTCCATGAGACCAAGAAGTCCCAATGTTTTAGTACAATTGATCTACTAAACAACCGAAAAAGTAATTACAAATAAAAGTATTAATGAAATCCTTTAAGATTATAGCAAAAGACCTCTATTAGAGTAGCCAGGTAGAATTCGGAGGCGTGTTAGACCGTTTGTAGGTTTATACTAACTATTTTTAAAAGAATCTCATTTATTAATCTTGATTTTTTTTAAGTATTTTTTTATATATGTTGCTTTGATTCCTTTGTTAATCTCATTGAGATTGAAGAAATCTCATCTTCACTGTGAACTTCATTACCAGTGTCCAATTGATATCCCTGTGGCAGTTGTTGCTGTTGTTGTTAAATGAACGGAATCTTCACTGACTTTAATGTAAATAATCTCCTTTTGTTTGTTAAAGGCTACGTTCGAGGGATGGATGGAAGTAATGAAGGACGCTGTGGACGCTACAGGGGTAAGCTTGAGGCGCGGACAAACGATACAACATTTTCATGCAACGTTGCACTCAACAGGCTTGTTGCACTGCGTGTGTCCACCGATGAATTTTGTTGCATGCAACATTGCACGAAACACGAACTGAAGTTGAATAGCGCTCTACTCAGGCAACAATGCGCGCAGTAAGTTTTCTTTTTTAAAGGGCTTCTTGTTGGACCCCGTTTTGGTTGTTGAATTGTTGCATGGATAAGCACACCGCGCTATCTTGAGAAATGTTGCGTGATTTTGTTGCACTGTGTGTCCATCTCAAAAAAATTTGTTGCGCGCAATGTTGCACCATGTGTCTGCTTTTTAGATGAACTACATCTTTTTGTTTCCATGAAGTCATAGAAAACTACTTTCAAAATACCTTAAACAACTGCGGGGTGGCAAAACCTTTAATGGCATACTATAAAGTCTACTTTAGATCACAGGAACAGGACTTAGCATATCACTCTCACATTTTCAGAAGGTGTTTATTTTACAAAACACTTTATCAATATACAAAGCTTCAATTTTTGTAACTTTATTAGAAATTGGCGCGCATATGGTTAAGAAGGGGAAAATGTAAACAAAATCCGCTTATAGTTTTTAGTTTATTGTAAAAGAAAAGGGTAATATTTTTTAAGGTTCGGCATTCTTCTTTGTCTATTATAATATCTTTTTAAATCATGTGATCAATGATAAGTGTTTGGATGCAAGGTCTGGAATCTGTTCATGCTGATTTTGATTGTTTAACTTTGATTTCTTCCTTTGACGGAAATTCAGGTGCTTGCACGCGGATTTTGTTGTGAGAGAAATTGGTAGAGCTAACGTTTCTCAGTGGTAATAATACATTGTAAAATTTGAAAAACGGCAGAGCAACATTCGCAACCTCTCCGAGAGAGTTTACATGATGTTAGATTATTTTTTGTTTTGCTGCCCTGGAAAACTCGTGAAAATTAGGTATCATTAACCAGGAGAAGATTCTATTGTTCTTTATCTTTTTCCTTGCTACCCTATCTACCTACCTTCACTCTATTCGTCTTTTTTTTCTCTCACCTGTTATGTTTGTTAGTCTACAAATCATTTCCTTTGTATACTCGCTTTCATTCTCAAACTTTTCAAAATCGTTACTTCTAATTAACAATTAGACTATTATAAATTTACAATGTTCTCATTGCATAAAAATGTAGAGTAACGTTTAAGAAAAATGGTTTATTGTGTTTACAAAGACTTCAAACACTGCGCGCGATGTGCACCGAGGTGTGAAACAAATCTTTCTTACGGATATACAAGTAAAACTTTTATCTTACCGTTAAAACTTTTCATTCCATATTTTGTCGCTATTTTCGTTTTTTCTGGAACTGTTTCTTCAATTAAATATTCAATTTTTTGGTCCAAAATTTCGGCAAATTGTCGCCACGCCATTCTTTTTTTTCTCAAAGCGATTCTTGTCGGTGATGTACATGAGGCTTCGTAATTGGTCAAAATTGATTGAAGAACGATTTTCATTGGCTATTCACAACTGTTTTCTATCAGCAGATAGAAAACAGTGAAAGAGCCAATCAAGTTCACAGATTCACAATAGAACATTGTAAATTTATACTAATAAGGAATATTCCGAAAATGTGAATAATAATGTGAAAGTTGTTGTTTTTTCATTACAGAGGTTTTAGCTTTAAAATTCATCTTCTCTTCTTTTTTTCAGGTTGGTAAACAACCCAAAGATGAAAACAACTTGTATGCTTATATTTACTATGTTGTTTTCATTGTGGTCGGAAAGTTTTTTGTCCTCAACCTGTTCGTTGGAATTATCATCGATAACTTTCAAAAACTGAAAGCAAACGTAAGTTAAAATGACTTCACATTAGAATGATAAAGTAACCTTAAACATTTTAGTTATGTATAAATATAAATATATCTATTTTAATTAGTATAGGTAATCATACGGTTTCGTGTTCAATTTGAAATTAATTTGCACCAGTGAGTTTTTCAAAAATCTGAAATTGCACGAGCCGCTTCTGCGAAAATTTTGAGATACCTTGTCATGAAAATCATCTACTCGATCATATGTAATTTTCTTTTTCAATGGCATTTTCATTATCAACTCATGATCACCCTGTTTTTGAACGGGCAACCAAAAAGCAGTGTTCTCACTGAGGTTTTGTTTTTAGATCGGGTTTGGAGCTCAAAAAATCTATTCAAGGCGCACTCCATCCCTCGCCATTTTAAATTTTAAATTGTTTTTGCTAGAAACTGGTTTGTATACGCGCCATCAACGCGAACATGTTGCTACGATTTGATTGGCTTATTCAAATTTCTATTGTTTCTTAACTTAAACTCATTTTCTTGTAACAGCTTGAGTTTGAATAATGTGCTGTGAATCAGAGTGGAGATATGAGCAAAACTTGCTATTTTTTCTCATGTCGCGTCACTCATTACTTGGCTGTCTGGTCGCGCGATGCGGTTCCAGTCTAGACCCAAAATATCTACCCTTTCTCACCACAGAATGTAGCTAGAGTCTCTAGTAGCTCAGTTGGTAGAGCATCCGACTAGAACACGCAGGGTCATGGGTACAAATCCCATCTGGTGCTCGGATTTTTTCTGAATATCATGAAAATATAGTAATAATTATGGGCATGCTTGGTACTGTCCGAGCATATTCTATTTAACGTTTTTGTTTTAGGCAGTGGTGTTTGTTAGCGGCACTTTTAATGTGCTATAAGCAAAAGCAAACCAGTTTAAGACGAATAATCTAATATTGCAACTGGATTTCAGTATGATCACGGAGTTGGGATGTTTCTTACCGAAAAACAACGCAGATGGGTTGCCTTACTTAAGGAAGCTGTGAGAAAGAATCATAAATCTAAAACCGAAGCTTACAAGCCCCAGGTAAATTAATCCAATGTACAAAGTACTTGATAGTTAATGTTAGGAACTGAATAGATTGTTACTCATCGTGGTCGTTGGTTCGACTGCTTACTGCTTCGTTCGCCTGATGAAAACTCGCAGTAGCAATCGAAACGTTGCGAACTATATCTACGTGACTTGTCCTGAGACAAAAGAAAAATCCTAAATTATTACTTGATAGTTATTAAAGGTTTTTCACGTTCTAATTTTAGCAACAACTACGTGCAGGTGCCGAGCCGACGTCGATGCCATTTAAGCAGTCGATGATATACCTTAAAACAGTCGGTGCTAGACCGTAAAACAGTCGGTGCCATAGTTTAAAACATTTGATGCCATTTTAAACAGATGATGCATCGACTGTTTCAAATGGCATCGACTGTTTTACGCTATGGCACCAACTGTTTTACGGTATGCATCGATTGTTTACGAAAGGGAAACTTGGGTCGGCGTCGCACGCATTTTGGCATCTGCATTTTGTCGTCGGTCTGCACTTTGTGGTCTGCATTTTGCTTTTTGCCGGTATTTTAATTCAAGTATAATAAAATGTAGTAAACATTTTGTTTTTAAAAATTTTAACTACTAGCAGTAATCATAGATTAGTGAAGTGCGTTCAATAGTTGGATAAGATGGCGATTTTTCTAGCACTGTGGTAGAGGGATTGAACTTAGTCCTGTGTAAAAACAGTTAACACAAAAAAGAAGTCAAAAAATGAACTGTTGTATAATTTCATGGGAAGCTTACATGCCGTATTGGCTGAAACTACCCACACCCAGACCCTCTCGGAGAAATCCAAGATGGCGTCAATTTGGATAAACCACAAAATTGAGATTTTTTCCGCCTGCTCAGGAATGGAACTCAGACCCCCTCGGAGAAATCCAAAATGGCGTCGATTTGGATCAACCACAAAATCGAGAACGCAATAAACAACACGATAACAAATTTATAGGACCACGTTTCGATACTCCGGCATGGGAATCATTCTCAAGTAGTTTAATAAGTACAAGTTAAACTGTTTATATATGAATGATATGCTGCATAACGTTAGAATAATACAACTAATGAAAAATGGCTTAGACATAATGTGATGCATTAAGTTGTATTGTCACTTGTTAAACGAAACAGGAATCATTATCTGTTATGTTGATATTGCGTTCTTTTTTATCTTTTATATAGAATGTGTTACGTGGACGGCTGTTTGATTTAGTGACAAGTGACAAATTTGAAGTTGTCATACTAAGCGTTGTCACGCTAAACATGATTCTCTTGATGATGCAACATGATAACCAGCCCAGCAGTGTGACACAAACGTTACATATCCTTACAAAGGCGTTCTAATAACTTTTATATATCACTTATTAATTAATAACAAGCCGTTCCGCAACACATAATCAACGAGATACAATGTCTAGGCTGATTTGTTTTCTTGATGATAAAATTTCACAGCTTGCCCAAGTGCATGTTATTCTTGTAAAGACAACTTTGTCTTTAGCTTTAAAATACTCGCTAAGAACGACTTTATAATTATAGCAATTAGTAAAGTGAATTAGGGTCAGTTAAGCCAAAACTTTTGAGCAACTTAAGAACAACCCCTTCAATTAAAAATTTACTGAATATACCTTACTCGTAAGTGGCGGCCGTTTTAATATTCTTTTGTCTTCATTCAAATTAGCCCTACTAGCCTCGTTCTTGGGTTAAACTTTCAAAAGAATATGTTACTCAAAACGAGACTAGTAGGGCTAATACAAAAGAATATCGAAATCGCCACCATTTATGAATAAGGTTTATTTTTTATTTATCTATTTTATGGATTAGGGTCCCGTCCAGGAAATGAAAGACTCTCGTCTGTTTAACACCACAGAAACCGGAGATAAGCACCGGCTCCATGAGCCATTGGGCTCGTAAAGGATTAGTTTGTAATTTATTATTACGTTCAGAAGCACCATTTAACATTTCTCCCAAACGCTATAGCCTATACGTATTTAAATAAGAAAAACTAATCCGAAAAGTTTGTTTGTGGTATGCAGTATACGAGCAACACACAAACCACAGTATTTGAAACACTTATATATTTCGATCTTATTGCAAAACCATTGTCAGAGTGAATAAATATTTACAACAGGTAACTAGTTTATATAGAGCAATGTCGATTAGAATAACAATACAAACTTAAATTAGCTGAAGTTCCTTATAGAAATTCAGAATAACTGAAGTTTCCTAGAAGATTTACAACCAGAGTTAAGTGCAGGTCCCAAGTGTTTGATATGTAGCGCCTCAAGAAATAACAACTGATTCTATATGTAATGGCTTGAAGTTCCTCTGACTATCGGAATTGTTTTTCAATGCCTTGTCTTTTTGTTTTGATATTTTTCATTATTTCAAAGCTCTCACAGAAATAAGAACAAATTGGGGCCTAAAAATTAAGAAAATAATGAGTCGCGGCAAAATGTACTGGCTCTTATAACAAAACGGCTTGTACTTGGTTTGTTTTGAGCAAAATTTATTTAATCATTAGCACATTGTTATGCATCTTGTTTTCATTTTTTCTTCTTCTATGACTTGTAACTGTGTTTCCGTTCAAGTAATAAATTCTCTAAGATCACTATTGCTTTTAAATCTGGGGAATGCATCCCCGGAATCATCTGTATGATTTTAATCATTTTGGAAAAAAATTAGCTCAAACCAGTGATACAATTTTCCTTAACTAAAGTTGTGGCTTGGCCCTGCTTACACGTGTTCTGAGTATATTCTTTGCCGCTATCTTTTTGTTGGAAGCAATTGTTAAACTAATCGCGATGGATATCAACTATTTCAAGATTGCTTGGAATGTGTTTGATTTTGTCATCGTTGTTGCATCGGTAACAGGTAAATTCTTATAAATATATACTACTATACTTATAGTAGCAATACTACTACTACTACTACCACTACTACTACTACTACTAATTATAATAATAATAATAATAATAATAATAATAATGATAATAAGAGTAACTAGTAGTAATCAAAAATATATGGGAAGTGGGAAGTGCTGTGAGCTCTGGTGCAGTTGTTTCCGGTTTTAGTTGAAGCTTGCAAACCTTTTTTGCGATAACAAAATTTACATTGACATACTGTTAACTTTTCTAGTCTGATTTTTAGTTGATCTACCAGCATGTTATATCGAATATTTCGATTACATTTAATAAAAAAAATGAGTATTGCTGCATGATTGAAGAATGAATTCCTTTAGCTATTGCTTTTTCTTGCTATTCATCAGCTTATATCTTTTTCGGTGAATGAATTTTCTTCTTCACAAGTTTACAACGGGTCTGTGAGCACGCCGTTTTGGCTGTCAACATATATACAACGAAAAGATGTTTTGAACCGAGGTGATTTTTGAAATTGGATCAAAACAAAACATATTCCTCATTTGATATTCTCATACAGTGTGCGCGTGATCTTAAACTCAAATTAATCTCAAACTTCTCACATTAAGCCCCAAAACACGGACAACGGTAATCATTTTCCAAAACTCCAAGCTTCACTACTCGTAATCAACGGACCACGAAATTAATAACTATTGCGTATGTCAGAACATTGGCACGTCCGGTGTCAACATGAGAACGAGGTTAAGGTACAGACAGAACCCATCGTATCTCCAGTACACTGCTTGACCCAAAATTCCTTGCGGCCGTACATAGCAATAATAATAATTCCCATTCTTGTTATTATTATTATTATTATTATTATTATTATTAATGTTATCATATTTTAAAGTATTTTTATCAGTAGTTTTTACATTTTTAATAGTATTTATCCCATTATTATTATTGTTATTGA
>JAOBRB020606966.1:0-18254 GCA_027575285.2 Zoanthus pulchellus | reverse complement strand
GTGTGTCACTGATGTTCTTACCAAATTTTGACGTCTTCTGTGATCTATTACTGAACAGACGCACGGCAACATGGAATAGGACCCAGTTATTAACGAGTGAACCAAGGTCATACAAATAGGAAAAAACCTCTCTGTTTTGCTTTTCTGAAGGAAATTGTGGTAAATATGTGTTCTTTTCTTGGTTAGGTACTTACAATTTTGTTGGCGGTGGCGGTAAATCACAAAAGCGGTCATACAACTTCAGAGATATCAAGGACATTGTTGATTCCGTATGTATCGTATTTTGCTTATTTTCTCCAGTAAGACATCGTTTCATGTCTTAATTAGAGTCGCTGCAAGTTGTTCTACACCTTCAAAAATTAGAACTCGCTACTTTCTAAGAATGTTTTAAAACTTTATCCTTGAGTGCACAGTTGCTGCTCTCAATGCTAGAAATTCAAAGTAAGTCCTCTTCCATTTTTTTGGTCTTAAAACGTTTTCAAAACTATTGCCGATTGTCCGGTGTAGCAGCAACTTTCCAGCCATTATAAAAACATTTTCACACAAGTTAAAAGGGGTCTAAACGATTCACGTGTTTGTATCAAATTGAACAGTTTGATTAAGTGATTGAAAACGAAATCCTTACATCTTTTAAGGTGTAAAACAGGAGAACTAAACTCTAAAAAGGAGAACTGAATGGTAATTTAACTAACCTATAGTATTTTTGTTTGAATCTGTTTAATAGTACATAAATTTTTCAAGACTATAATTGAATTAAATCCCAAATTTAAATATAAAGACGAAGAAAACTGTCTTCAAAGGTTTGTTACCATGGCCGCTAACTCATGAGTTTGTCAGCGGTATGGTATGAAGTCGTTAATTTGGAGCTGCCAGTCAAATCTAGTCGATTCGTTACAAAACTACAAGTTTTTCTAAATTGCTAGGCTAACAGCTTAAGAAAAACTTTGTATAGTTGTTCACAACGCGTAAATGCTCAAACAATAAAAACTCAGTGTTAATGTTTAGTTCTCCTCCAAGTTACTGCATCAGCAAATAAACGTTTGAACCATTGAGTTAAAAAGTTACTTTAACCCATTAACCATTTCAGGGTTTCCTCTAGATTAGTTTTGACTATTAGGATATCCTGTACTCGTCTGCCTGATTTATTTGAAATTTGAATAATTAATTTTCTATATTTCTATATTATGTTTACGGTATATATATTACTTGTTCTTAGCTGTAAGTAAATTTGTTTTCTTTGTTTGCTGTATTTAGTTTATTTTACTTTATATGTTACATTTATTTACGAGTAGTAAAAAATAAAAACTTGAAAAACTTGAAAACATTACAAGTAAACTAAGTTTGTTGTCCCTTCTTCAAGGGAGACGTTTACAGGGTTTTTAAAAAGATTTAATTTAAGTAGTTGGAGTTGCTTAAAAGCAAATTGGAGTTTCAGGAAGTTTTTTGGTGGAAGCGATAAAAGGATTCTGTAATTTGAATATGTATTAATTCTTTATACGCACGAGATCTTGTTACAAGTATGGGGGAGGCCCATCAAGAAACGAAACACTTCTTAACCCGATTTCTGTGTCCATTGTTTCCTTCTTGTTCTTCATTGAACTCCCTCGTTTTCATAAATTTGAAATAGAGTTGAAAAGTCCTGGTTCATCACGACGTTTTCTTCTTTACGTGCCTCCTATTCGGAAAACTGTGATTTTCGGATGTCATTAGCGAAAGCTTACGCGATACATGCAATCAGTTTTTCAATTCCATCGAGAGTTGATTCAAAGATGTCAATTACATCTTGGTACACACGATAAATGCGATCAGCGGTTCAGCTCAACTATAGTAATTATATTCTGACACCCAAACACACGAGTGACAACGCTACCAAGAAAGTATGAAAAAATGTTGTATGGTAATGTTATTTCACGGGTTAATAACAACCACTTTATGTGTGTTCCCTATATAATTTATTTCACTGTTCCCTTTACAGTAACAGTACAAATACGTTTTAAATGTCGAAAATAGAACAATATTGTCGATATAATGCGTTTTAAATGTCGAAAATAGAACAATATTGTCGATATGATACGTTTTAAATGTCGACGTTAGAACAATATTGTCGATATAATACGTTTTAAATGTCGAAGATAGAACAATATTGTCGATATAATACGTTTTAGATGTCGAAAATAGAACAATATTGTCGATATAGTACATTTTTTAAAAATGTCGAAAATAGAACAATATTGTCGATATAATACGTTTTAAATGTCGAAAATAGAACAATATTGTCGATATAGTACATTTTAAATGTCGAAAATAGAACAATATTGTCGATATAATACGTTTTAAATGTCGACGATAGAACAATATTGGCGATATAATACGTTTTAAATGTCGAAGATAGAACAATATTGTCGATATAATACGTTTTAAATTTCGAAAATAGAACAATATTGTCGATATAGTACATTTTAAATGTCGAAAACAGAACAATATTGTCGATATAATACGTTTTAAATGTCGACGAAAGAACAATATTGGCGATATAATACGTTTTAAATGTCGAAGATAGAACAATATTGTCGATATAATACGTTTTAAATGTCGAAAATAGAGCAATATTGTCGATATAGTACATTTTAAATGTCGAAAATAGAACAATATTGTCGATATAATACGTTTTAAATGTCGAAAATAGAACAATATTGTCGATATAGTACATTTTAAATGTCGAAAATAGAACAATATTGTCGATATAACAAAATAGTGGATTGGTAGCTCTCACATTCTGTTAGAAACAACTAATTTGATAAGGCATATCACTGTTCTTTTAAACATTGCGGTAATCGTCAGTTTTGGATATGGCGTTAAAAGTCCCTGTTATTTTCAATCGCAACACACTCGAGTCTTATTCATTTTCAGTTAGGATCTTTATCGCTTCCTTTCAAGTTCGATTTCATGTCTATATTAAACTGTACAGTTTTAATCCCGCGTTGTCAAGCAGCGTCCATCCTGAAAATAGAGCCAAAAGCATATAGGTTGCTATCTATAAACGTCGTATTCAGTTCCGTATGGAATCCGTATGGAAGAATTTTTTCTGGTTGAAATGCATGAGAATAAAGGATAGTTTGCCCTCCATTCAGGCACAGAAAATGAGATTCTGCTGCGTTCTATAGAGTAACTGATGAAATATGCCGGTTCTTTGTTAACTATGTTTTCGTTTTTCCCGATGACAGGGTAAACACTGCCTGCTAGATATTTCACCTGAAGAAGTTGAGAGGCTCAACTATGCTCAGCTGTACCCTATTGTGATCTTCCTTAAGCCTCCCAGTAAACAGATGGTCAAGTAAGTATAGCTTGGTTACCAGTCTGATAACTGTCCTTCACTAGCACCTTTATGAAATGATTGAAAAATATTTATAACTGGAAGAGGGATAGGAAAGGGCTGACTTCAGGTTTTTCTCTGAAAAATGAAAGATTACCATTGTGATTCCAGGGTAAACTTTTCAGATAACGGTGAAATGTTAATAGCCAATTAGTTACTTCCTACCAACGGCAGCACGTGACTTTGTTTAAGTAAGATTTTACTTGGGGACTGTGAGGGAAGTGTTAGTTACGTAGAAAACACTGGAAGTTGGTCCAGTCTATGTAGTTTGTACACTGGTCCCAGTCTTGTGTCCCAGAACATATACACTTATCAGTACTGTAATCTCTGATCCTATACACAGGTCCCACTCTTGTGATCTCAGAACCTACACACTTATCATTACTGTAATCTCTGATCCTTTACACTGGTCCCACTCTTGTGGTCCCAGAACCTAGACACTTAACCAGTACTGTAATTTCTGATCCTATAAACTGGTCCCACTCTTGTGATCCCAGAACCTAGACACTTAAACAGTACTGTAATTTCTGATCCTATAGACTGATCCCTGTCCTGTCATCATCCTAGTCCTGCAATTCCCGATCCTATAACTGGTTCCAGGCCAGTCATCCTCAATCCTATACACAGATCCTAGTCCTGTGTTTAATTTCTTTTCTATTGTGTGTTTCCTTAGCCTAGATTCTGATCCCAGTCTTGTGATTCCTGATCCCTACACACTGATCCCAGCCGTGCGATCCCCCATCTTACACTATGATCCAAATATTGTCATCTCTGATCCTATACACTGATCACAGTCCTGCGATCTCCATACTATGATATGATCCAAGTATTGTCATCTTTGATCCTATACACTGATCCCAGTCCTGAAATCCCTGATTCTATACACTGATCCTAGTCCTGTGCTCCCCGATCCTACGCTATTATCCAAGTACTGTCATCTTTGATCCTATACACTGATACCAGTCCTGTGATCCCCGATCCTATACACATATCTCTCGTTACGGCCTTGTACCGGCACATTAGTGTATTTTGAAAGATGTAATAATCCGTTTAGAGGGATGACGTCTTAACACTATATTGGCATACAACAGGGAGATGAGAGCTCAATATGGTCAATCCAATAAACATATCAAACAACTTTACGACAATTCTGTAAAACTAGAAGAGTTTTACTTCAACACCTTTCACGGTAAGTAACTTGATTTTATCAGCATCTTTAACTTTGATATGAATGTGTATTGTTAAACCGTTCTTTCCTTGTTTTGCTAATTGTTCTGCTTGGACATACTGTAACTTGCAATTAAAATATTAGAGGCTGTTCTTATCAAGGGTGGAATTCCCAGTTTACTCAAATAGCTAGGTCAAGGATGTGATTTGTAAGAGGACTAAGTCACAACGTATTTGTTGCTTTGGGTCATGTTTTCGCTTTCGTTTTTACTGGTTTTATTTATGTTTAAATTGTTCCCGAGAGGTGAATATTAAATTAAAATGTTTTGAAGAAATTTTTGGTAGTGTTTGTTAAGATAGCATCTACTTTAACAGATTGGCCCAATATTTTTTCAAGTTTCAATCCAGAAAGATAAGAAATTATACCAGTAGCAAAGATCCTAACTAAGCTAAATCTTTTTTCAGATGTTTCCTTTTTGGGATCACGTCTTCTTTAGATAGGGATGTTTTAACCTTTGCCGATCTATTTGTTTTAATGATAGCCCTTATCAATCTTTTACTCCAAATAGCCAAGATAAGTTGTAACATGATGGACAACTGGTATGGACGCGTGAAAGAAGAAATCTCGAAACAACAACAGGAGCCTGTTTGGATCACAGAAGATAAGGTACGCCTTTGAATAATAGTTAAGATTCTTTTACAGCAAGCATTGAAATGAAAAAAAAGTGTGCTTTTAAAAAGGCTATTAACTTTTCTATTCCCCAAAAACTTGAAGTTGCCATTCCATATTTATTCGAAAAGGCTGTTTCGTTATGAAACTTAACTAGCATAAATAAATAAAAGGTGCTCAGTCATTTCTAAAGTTTTATTTTAAATTTTTTTTTGCGGTTTTGTAAGCACGAATCCAAAAATGCATCTGCTCGGCTTGAATAATGCTGCATTGATGAAAGTCATTTGGGTAGATTAGCGAAAGTTTTTTTCGGTTTTTGTAACTCTTGTTTAATACCATTTTTCATTCCTATCTAAAACACGCAAGGAATTATCGGAGTGGATTTGTATTTCAGACATCTGATAAAACAAATCGTGTGTGGCCTTTTTGTTTCAATCTAAGTCTTGTCCTTGTATTAGGTGGAAGATTACGAGCATGATGATATGGTGTTCCGTGGGCCTGATCGCTACTCTCAAGTCTTCGACAACGAGTCGAGTCATTATGACTCTGCCCCAGATTCTCCAACCATTAGATCATTTGCTTCTAATCAACCAGTCGATGAAGACGTTGTTCACGTGATTGATGCAGCTCCTGTTCAATCCGCACCACGTGACGATCGGAGTATGCGCCCATCCTACCCTGATCCTTACACCAGTTACAATGACCAAGATGCTGGTCGTTACAATGGCCAAGATGCTGGTCGTTACAATGGCCAAGATGCTGGTCGTTACAATGGCCAAGATGCTGGTCGTTATAGTGGCCATGATGCTGGTCGTTATAGTGGCCAAGATGACAGAGGACAGGATCGCTACGACCGGGAGATTGGTTATATCAACGGGCAATTGAGCTATGAAAGAGACGACTCTATTGAGAGAGCAAGCAGGCCTGGTTACAAGCCTCAAGGACATCCAATCAAGTAAGTAATATTGTAACGATTTTAATTTATCCTCGGTAATATGGACGTTACAGCAGTTGAAAACCATCCTGAGAACCTCGAGTTACTTGATTTCGGAAATTTTCCGTTCAAGGACAGAAATTCGTTGATCGATGATTGCATTCATGTAACACATTGTGTTTTATGCTCACAAAACTCGTCGCACATAGGTGCGTTGTCAAAAGGAGTAATATTTACAAAGAAACTACGACCATGTGCGTTTAGAGGCTCCAAAAATGAAACATTCACAATCTTCGATCTTATTTTATTGACTCGATTATCAATTACAAATTAAAGCTCCTAAAATAGGTTTTTCATTATGTAAGGCTATCAACTTGACACTTTCTTGAATATTTTCTTTTCAAAATCTTGTTATTTTTTTCCCTTTTTGAGTAGCAAATCGTATACTTTGGGTGCAAAAGGTTCTTGTCCAAAGAGGTCTTTTACTAATTTTTGCTTTAGTTCCTTTTGCCTTGTGTTTTAAAGTTATTGATACCTTACCAATAAAGTAATGTTTTTTAGTTTTATGATAAAAGGGATGATTTCCCGATGTGTTTAAAAACCTGGCGTAATGCATGTATAGTTTTTTTTCTAATGCTCTCAAACTCAAGTGTGGTGTTTGTTTTGCATGCAGCAGAGAAAGAAAGGATCAGTTGAAAGAGACCGCTGTCCAGTTAGTATGACGCATTTAGTTAATTGCTCCACAGGAACAATCATCTCATGCATGCGCTATATTAATTCCATTCATATGTTAAGTGTGTTTGTATTTATTAAGCTAAAGTAACAGTTCTTAAGCCTGTAAATTTTTTTCGTTTTAAAATATCTAAGATTGCTCAATAAATTTTTGTGCTTCATTGTGCTATAAAAACACCTTTGTTAACCAATCGGAACTCGCGTACTTTAAATTATTTTCTATTAAGAAATGAATAATTTTAACAAAAGCAATCTGTAGGTTTCTGTCGCATCAGAAAAAATAGCTCTGACCAAATCCTTCCAACCAAGTTGCCAGTTTTGTACTTTATGGGGGCGAGAATAAACTTAAAAGCCTAGAAATACTTAAACGCTGTGTTTTAATGCAGTAAAACAAGGATGAAACTTTCGATGAAGATCCTGTTTGGGATTCTTATTACAGAAGAAATTTCGTGTTTGGAACCTTTTCCAAATAGCTATTTTTAACTGCCCCCTATTTCATGTAGAATCAGGTGATGCAAAAGCATATCAGTTAATATATCTGATAGTTTTGAAGGGTTAATTTTAACGCTACGTGTTATCATTTATTATCTTTAATGTTGTTAAAGTGGACTTGATGAAAGTTATCTGTCCTCCTACATTGAGTGTTATTTGTTTTCTTGACATGGTGCAGATTTGACGCAACTTCGTGATGATAGAACTAACTTTGAGACATTCTACGGGGTCTTTGTTAAAGAATTTAGGGAAAGCCTAAAAAAAATTGTCAATATAGAAAGCTCCGGCTAATTCGGCACTTGCATGTACCCATCCCCGCAACGTAGTCGAAAGTTGAATTATGTGTAGTAATACGTATCGCTATACTTTTATTAAACCTAAAGATTTCCCACAAATATAAATAATATTTATTTTTAAGTTGTACGCAAATTGTGGCATTTAACTATATACGATTTATTTGCAATTCACCTAAATATTATTTTGGCGAAATCCCTTGAAGCTATGGTCAGAATAGAAAGAAAGAAGGGCCGAAATTCGCCTTTCAATGGCCCTTATGTTATTCAAACGGAGTTTTAAAAAAGAGAGTCTTAAAGTACACTTCTCTTTCTTCCTCAGAGTGTTGCCTACATCTGAAGAGCCAAGAGACCTTAAGCAATCACTGCGCAAAAGTCTACCGCCACAGGATCCTCCTATCGACGTCGGTTTACGACGATCTGAACCGATGGCTCGGTTAAATCAACCTAACGAATTGGAGGATGAAGTGCGAAACAAGCGTGGTACTCTGAGAAAAGTCGAAGATGATTCGGATCTTCTCAGGGAGTTCGATGAGAGGGCTGGCTGCAATGTGTCACAGCTCTGGACTATCGACAATGAATCTCGTTCACGCTCACGGCGTCCAGAAGTTGAACCTTCTGTTAATGCCTCGGTTAGAGACGAGAAAGACGATTACGACTTGAAAATGCGTTTAGAAGAGCTTGACAACATCGCTCTGCAACAACCAAAAGCCCGTGAGCCACCCGTTACTAAGCCAAAACCTTCGCAAGTTCGTAACAAAATAATTTATCAAGATAACCAGCGGGAAGAAGTGGCGCACACAAGGTCTTATCCGGTTAGAGCCATGCCTAAAACATATTACTTTGCAAAGGAAGAACCTGAAGTGAGAGCTCGTGAATCAGCTCCCGTTTCCAGCGCCCCTTACTACCAAGGCACACTCAGAGAGTATCAAGACGATGAGGTTATTCCAGTTGGCATCGTAAATAATAGAGTTGAAAGCCGCCCCTCAGACCAACCACGGACATACCGTGCAGAGGTGACAATTCCTACAACTCGTGACTCCAGACCAGAGCGTCCAAGGTCGGGTTATAACATCACAGCAAAGCCGTACAATCCTCCAGGCTTCCAAACTTCTCGCTCCCAAGATGATTCATATTATTCAGGAAGAAAGCGTGACAGCGACCGTTACGGTGGTGTGACAAACCTAGATAATATAGATAACGGCAGAGACGATCCGAACGTGGTAACAAGGTAAGAGAAGTAAAAGACCTTATTTAGCGGAGTGAATATAATTTATATCCAAATAGATTGCGTTGCTCGTTAAACAGGCGAATACATAAAAAGCAATTGGTAGGATAGATCAGTTATTGTGTTTATTACTGTTATCTGCTTTTAAAATGTTTGAAAAAAGCTCCGGTGTCAAGGTGTATATTTGGAAAGTTTTCACACCAACGTACTTTTTTTAAGTGTAGGCCTTATGGGGAGGAGGGAGGGGGGAGGATAAGTGGGATGCGTTTTCGTTCTGTAGCAACCGGCCATCCTAGTCTGCGAAATTCATCAACTTAGCTAAGACTTAAGCAACATATTAAACTACAAAATTTAAACAAAAGTCTTAAATCTTTTTTCAGTGACTTTGAATCCGTGGACGATGATACCCAAGTAGTTGCTACAGCGCGCGGTCGGTTTACGTGGAAGGGCGGGGTCTTATCTGCCCCTGAGTCGGGCGTTAGTATCGTGATCCCCGAAGGAGCGATCCCTATGGGAGAGGAACAGGAGATTTACTTCAAAGTTTGCAAAGACAACAATTTCATGCCTCCTCTTGACGCCGATAAAGGTAAGTTTCTACATCGGGCGATTGTCCTTGGATTCAAAGTCACTGTTGCAAATTTGTTCAGTAATCACTTCACACACATTTGAAAAATATTTATTTGGATTGGCAAACTATTTTGCAACCGATCATCTTAAGGCTGGTGCGCTTTCAGTAATTAATCGTCTGTTATTGATTTTGTGACGATAACGTAAAATTAAAAAGGACTTTTTAGCTTTTTGGATATGATAAATTATTGCTAGAAAAATAAACGCATATAAATCACGACATTTCAGTGGCATCTTGTTATTATCACGAGAGAAAACCTCGAAATCGCGCTTGCTGCTGACCACATTGACAATGTACTTAATCTTATTATTCTAAGCCTCAGTATAAAATGAAATGTTCCTAAATACCAACGCACTTTTACACTACTTATAATAACTGGGGTTTCTAAACTAATCTTGGAAACGAAAGCGAGTAAAAAACATGTTAACTACAATATCGAGGAAAATTTAAATCATTTGACCTACAGTGTATTGAAATCAAGCAGTGTTGTAAGTAGTAGCGTCTTGACACAGTTGACTTTCTACGCGTGCGAAAGTGACCGCTTTGCTAACGTGTTTTTTGTTCTTTTTCCAGGGGAAACTCTTCTCAGTCCTCTCGTAATGTGTGGTCCTCACGGTACCCAGTTTCTAAAACCAGTGGAACTGCGACTGCCACATTGTGCGTCAATGGCTCCTGATGGCTGGTCGTTCTCCATAAAGTCCAGTGACACGCCAGGTTAGCCAAGTGTTTTATATGAGTTGTTAGTTGAAGTATGAAAAAAACATTTGCCTCTCATTCAACAACGGTAAAAAGAGGATGAAATTACTAGTATAATATTCTTCTTTTGAAACTGTCCAAGATCTGGTAGATTAAAGGGGCCGAAGAACGTGATGTTAGTAGTGCTTATTTTAGCTGCTCTGAGTTAGATAGCAGCCGGTATTTGCTTTCTTTATTTGTTTAGCATTGTAGTTTTCATCCCACAGGCATCACGCTTTCACTTTTTTCTTATACAATTTTGTAGGAATCTGTTACTAAGCATGATTAATAGCTACGCGGTGCCAACGAGGCCGATAAGGCTAAAATAGCGGTCTATTGCCGAAATTCGTATCGGGAGGGCCTGAAAACGAGTCCAAAAATTACGGTGTTCAACTTACCAATAGAGAAAAATATCGCCCTGGGAACCTCTACAGTTACCATCTAAATAACATTGTCCGGCTGCGTTTCTAGCGTGGTTGGTCCTTTGTGGTGTAGTGGTTAACACGTCGGACTAGTAAACCGAAGATGTGGGGTTCGAATCCCGCCAAGGGCTTATATATGATATTTTTCTCTTATTTATTTCCTTTAATTTTTATATTTACAAAACAGATATTCTGAGCAAGTAAACGGTGCTTGTTTCAGGGCAGGTTTATAATCTTCATACTACATGTACTGAATTTATCATTGACTTTGTTTATTTGTGTTATCAAAGGAGGATCATATGGAAACCAGCCACCACAATTGAAGAATGTTTCTCAAAACGGCCAGGATCCTAAGCTTGACCAATGCAAAGTTGATACAAATAGCGTATCAGTCCTCGTTGATCATTTCTAGTACCCAGACTCCTTTATCATAATAAATAATTGCAAGTACTAGGATGAGTTCTCTTTTAACATTACTCGTTTCTTCAAGGTTTAATAAAGTGTAAATACTAAAAGCTGACCGCCTTGCAGTCATTGAAATTTGCAAATTTTGCATTTCATTTTGTAAAATAGAACAATAAAATAACAAAACAAACAGAAGTTCAATGTTAATTGTTAATCTAAATTCTTACAAATTCTTGATAAAAAGTTTGAAATTTACACGTTACTTAAAAACATGTTAAAAGCTGTGCTATCGTTGTAGCCGTTTTTCCCAAGTGCTTCTTGATTTACACTATTATTTTGGCAAGACAAAGATTGTTGACACTGCTTAATATCTCAAATTGTTTGGCAGATGTTTTCATAATCTTGTTGTGCATTTTGTTTAAAGTTCGGCTGGAAAGTGTTTGATTTGGGGTGGCACAGCATTATTTTCAGAGACTGCAGGCATGGTCAGTCTAGTAGCTTGTTTTAATTTCTTTTTGGTCTTCTTTTCTAACGTCGTACTGAAAATAATACCGCCTATATCAACTAAAGCTTTACAAAGTAGTGTAAAGAATTTCCTTAATGCTATCTTTAGTTTTGTGGTCTTCAGATTTACGCGAGAACACGAGAACACGACAGCAACACTTTTCCGTTGGAAACTAAATACGAGTTGACAAAGAAGTTTTTCAAAACAAACATGAAGTATTTTAATTATTTGTTTCAAACAATTCGCAACAGTTATCACAACTTTTCACTTAACCAAGAGTCACGAAATGAATATATTTTGTAGTCGTAGTAATCCAAATATATTTGAATTTTCAAAGCTAGTTTGATAATTTCTACCTAAATGCTTGTTGTACTTTTAAAAAATAAGCTTTTGTTACTGCAAAGCGAAGAGCTCGATTTAAAACAAATTTTAAGTTCAGCTATTTAGACAAATACAGAATCATATAATAAATTTTACTAACCCAACAGTGCGCAGTGCTCGGGTATTATCACATGCATCCACACCGTAGTTAACACTTTACTTTCGGTTGTGTTAGATTCTTCCAAATTGAGCGTATACCTGTTATTGAATAAGTTTGATAGTATTTTACTTTTGATCTTTAATAATTTTTCCTTTTTTGATCAGATCTCTCCTTTTACCAAAAGTCTTTTTTGTATACGTCATGTAAGGAGAATGTCGGTGTTCATAACTGACAAGGACTATAAGGGTTCAGTAGCTAAACTATGGATTTGTCTTCTTGTCCTAGTTTATGCCAAAACGTTTCACTGATCAGAGCACAGCCATAATTTTGAAAATACAGGAATATTTTTAGCATATATTAGTTCGTAAAAATAAAACGAAAATATCGAATGTATGCACGTGTAACTTTAAATTGAATTTTGCAATAAAGCACTCATTCGTACTTGTGGTGGCCTTTTATTGGTGTTACATTGTGTTGTATTTTAAACTATTTAACAGTAATCATTAAATAAACTTGATATCTAACATTTGTGGATAAAAAGCTCGTCTGCTCCTTCACCAGAAAAAAAGTTAAACTTCTTTTGCGATAGCAATACCTTTTCCCCAGTAATAATTAATCAATTTAACCTTTTTTCCGATAATAAACCAAACCTTGTATACATATTAAAACCCTACCTTTTCTCCGATGATTACCCTAACTTTTCAGTCTCCGGTTGTAAGCTTGGGTGAGACAACTTGGATGTATGTGAACAAGCTGTCATTGAAAACGACGGACTGTTTATACAGAGTTTAAGATTCGCAGTTGTTGAATTCGGTAGTAACTATCACCGATCGATGTGTATTACTTCCTGTAAGGGATCCAGAATTAAAAAAGATTTGTGATTAGCTAAAGTAAGGTTGAGTAAGCTTTATCTTTCTTTGATTGGTTCAATTATGTTCCTATTGATGATGAATGATGCTGGCTACGTGTCAGTTCACGAGAGGGTGGCGTAAAAAAGGTACACTGTTCCCTCTCCTTTAGTTTTCTATTCCCCCCCTTCCTCGGATTTTCATCTTTACGCAAAAAGCATGCTAAATAAAGCAAAAGAATGAATGGCAGGTCCAGGTACTTTGTGTTTTCGTTGATCATACTGTACTTAAATTCTCGGCATTGATTCGTACGTCATGTTTTCTGAGTAGATTGTTTCGTCAGTATAGTCCTTGGTTGTAACAAAACGAAATGCGACACGCCATCTTGGCTTCTGAGACTCGAGGAACTTCATATCTATCACAGCTTGGCTTTGAGACTATTTAGAAGCCGTTTCTGTCGGTGTTGTGGTTTGGGCTCATAATTGCTTAAAAAATAAGGGGGAGTTGGTGGTAAAAGGGGAGTGGGTAGTGGAGGGTGCGGAGAGAAGAGGGAGTGGGTAATTCAGGGTACGGGGAGAATGGGAGAGGATAGTAGATGGGAGAAGAGGGAATCGGTAATGGCGGGTACAAGGGGAGAGGGTGGTTAAGGGGAGTGGGTGGTGTCTTGGAGAAGGGGGAGTTGGTGGTAAAAGGGGAGTGGGTAGTGGAGGGTGCGGGGAGAAGAGGGAGTGGGTAATTCAGGGTACGGGGAGAATGGGAGAGGGTAGTAGATGGGAGAAGAAAGAGCTGGTGAGGGAGGGGAGAAGGAGGAGTGGGTGGTGAAGGGATAAAGGTGGTGGTAAAGGGGAGAACGTTTTTGGAAACCATACAGCGAATACCTGAATAGATTGCAATCTACGAATAATTCATCCAGTATTTACTGAGACAACCAAAAATAGTTTTCATTTGCTCGAAAAAAAAATTTTCAAGAACCTGACATATTAAAAGAATGATAAAGAAACTATAGTGATATTTGAATTTTTGAAAGCAAAACAAACGTACTGAAGTCCTCAAGAACATTCTGCCAGAAACCGGCGGTTTATCAGTATTCTTGTGGTCTTATTTGATGAACAGAGGATCACACCACCACTGAAGCCAAATGCAATTTAAAGCCCGCATATGGTACGTTTACCTTGTACCATTTGGCCTGCGAAAAGGAACTTTTTATAGAGGGGACAGTAATTCATTATTTGGCCGCTTCTAGTGATAAGAACTTTATTTGAAAGGGCGAAATGCCAAACTTTACGTGAACCAAAACTTTACTTTCCATTTGTTAGGAGCCTAGCCACGATTTGGCACAAATACTCCTTCACCATTCAGTAGCCAAATTCCTAAAATGCATGAAACATTAAAACTATTTCAATATTGATACATTCCTATTTGTTGATAACAACATGCATGTATTTATATTAAGCTTATACATTCTTTTTTTTTATAAGAACGTCGAATTTCTTAAATATTTTCGGTATATCAACCTCAAATGTTCTTAAACATGTTTTGAAATTATCTTACCGATTTTTTACATTATTGTTAATACATGTAACGTATGTGGTATTATTTCTTAATTGCCAGTTTGTCTCAAGAACTATAGCTGAGAACTGCAATTTGGTAAATGAAAAACCTAGCTGTCATGTAAAATTGCTATCTGCAAACTTTAGTCAAGAAGACCAAGCAAATTTTTCAAAAACACCATATGAATTATTGCATCATAAATAAATGTTCTTCACCTTTTATTAGCCTCAGCATGTTCTTGATATGTTCTTAAATTTTTGGCAATGTTCAGCTTTATTTTCTTATTAAAAGGTTCTTTTAAAAGAGAGCGCGTATTGCCGCGAGTACACTAGTTTTTTGATAAGAATATTGTTTTACGGATCAAGGTTAGGTATTCTTATATTTGGCTGATTTTAGGCTGAAAATATTTTTAACAATTCTAACAATATTGTTAATTGCGGAATATCGGTGACATGGAATTTCCGATTTGAAAGTGATTATGGTTTTGCCATTTGGGAATAGAGCACAGTTGCAATATATGTAATCAGTAAAAACTAAAATTTCTTTCTCAAATATGCAAAGTTGAATTCTCAACAAAATCAGAACCTCGGTATTACTCTTAAGAGCTTCTTAAAAGTTTATTCATATAAAATAGAGTGTAATAATATTCTTTATCAAAATCTGGCCGTTTAGGAATGGCGTTAAGATTTACTTTAGAACCTTTCAATAAATTTTTCATAGACGACCTTTTATTTTTAAAGACTCAACTTTTTTTATTTTCTAAATGGTATTTTTTAATTTCATAGATAATAGCTTATCGCCTAGCCATGCATGTTTGGTGCAAAGAGTGTTGTAGGCTAGAAAGAAGAAACCCTCGCGATTGACGTAAAAATAATGTCGGCTTTACTCAAAGGCCAGTACCTACTGTATATATACAGTTTTGTCAACAGACAAACTTTCAAGTATCGGCTATGTTCTTTTGTTTAGATATTTGAGCACACAGCAGATTTTATTGCAAAACGTTAAAAGGCCACCTTTTACTAATAATACGTGGTGTGGATCTTTGTATACTCAGCGGTCGGTGATTTAGATTAATGTGCTCCCTGTTCTCTTTGAAATGTGATATATATTATTTGCTTTTAAACGCGTTCTTAAGTTGAATTATATATTGATAAAATAATACCGCGTGAAATCTTGCACAAGACATTAGAACTTTGTATACAGCATTTATTTCAGCTCTCTATATGGGGCCATCAATCATATTTTCTTAAATCACCTTAGACGGAAAAACTATCTGAGAATATAGTAAATAGACATTACAAGTTTTGCTTGTATGGCGAGAATTCGAGTCTCTATAGCTACATAACAAGAGATCGATGAGAAATATTTTTTTTATCTAAAACACTGTGGCAAAAATACATACCAAAAAACGGTTTTAGAAGGATTGCGTTTTCTTTGGCAATTTTAATACATCTGTTTTTAAAAAGATACAATCTTAAATTGGATCTCTATAACTAAGGAATAGCGTTGATGAATTCTAATATTATTTACAAATACGGTTTCATCTACAAGGTCTACGAAGGTATTGACCAAGCTGCTAGAGTTGAGTGACACGTTTGCCATGATGTGTAAAAGTGTAAACCCAGGTGGATAGCTTAAAGAGAGTTTAAATACCGTAATGGAAATAAAGCGCCATTACCTCAAAATGATCTCGTATCTTGCACTGATTGTGGCTCTAGCCGCCCTCTCCAGCACACAAGGTAAGATTGCTCAAACTTCGCAATTCTTATCATGCACTTGTAATTTTTCTTTTAAGATTTCCAAATATAATAGTTACCATTACTATTAAATAGTAATGGTAATAATAATTCTGAAGTTGTATATGTTGAAGCATACGAAACGTCAAGTTCAGAAATTAAAGTTTTTTAAAAAACATGCGTTGTCTCGTTATGAATATAACCGCAGTTTCTTTGTTTTGTTTTTCACCCCAGGCTTAGTTGGAGGTTCGGGTTCATTTTAGTAATATCAAACTCAAGATTTCTGTATAATTCACTGACACTAACATTACCAATTAGGTATCCAGGTAGACGTTATGAATAGAAATTATTGCATTAACCATTGATTTTAGGGTGTGGCATTAAGCCCATCCCAACCCGTGTTGTTGGCGGGGAAAAAGCAGCTCCCCACGCTTGGCCTTGGCAAATCTCCGTGCAAAATTTCTTTGGTAGCCCCAAATGTGGAGGGACACTGATTCATCCCGAGTGGGTTGTGACTGCAGCCCATTGTTTTGACGACGAAAAAAGACCAAAAGAATGGAAGGCAAAAGCAGGTGAGTGGTATCTATGATTATGTTAATAATAATAATAATAATAATAATAATAATAATAATAATAATTATAATAATAATAATAATAATTATAATAATAATAATTATAATAATAATAATTATGATAACAATGATAATTATGATACTTATGATGATGAGGATGAAGAACCTTATTGTTTTGCATTTGGAATACCTAAAAAAATGGAAAATTGAAACTGTGTTTGTTTTTGGCACAATACAGGGGTTCACAAAGTTTTCTATCCTACAAAGCATCAGCAGAACAAGAAGATATCCAAGATAATTATCCACGAGAAGTACGATTCGAGAAAACTTAGGAATGACATTGCTCTGATGAAGCTGGCCTCTCCAGTGAAGATCACTCCCCAAGTACATACGTTATGTCTGCCCAAGAAGGGAAGCAAAGCTGCCGCGGGTGCGAAATGCTACATAGCAGGTTAGAGCTCAAAAGCTTTGAACCAATAACAGTATGTTTCCAACCCTGGGTACCTGAGAACATTCCCTCTTTCTTTCTCTCTCCCCAACCCTTCTCGGTACTCTGGTACCCAGGATATATTTTCCTTGTATTTGTGCCAGACGTGAAAAGTTGACTTTACGGGTTATTCAAAAAAAGTCAGATTGACTGTTGTTCAAATAAATGCATGCCACACAACACAGAAGAAATTTGAATGCTGCTCGTTGCGTTTTGTAAACAACAAGGATGCACAAATGAAAAGAGTGTCCTGATGTTGGCAAGGATACATTTTTGATCTTGATCTCTGATATCCCAACAAATCCAACAATTTCACAAATTTCAAATTTCGGGACGTCACACTTTACAATTCTGTGCAAATATGACTTTCCCAACATAAAATAAAACAAAATTGAACAGACTACGATGTTAAATTTGTGATGACTTAGTTCAAACAGCCAATAGAACAGAAATCAGAAAACATGCTCTATGAATATTAAAAGTTCTACACTTTCTTAAATTAAAAGTTATTAATTTTTTACTGTTCCCATTTAATCTTAAACTGACGCGTACGCATACCACATTTGTAGATAATGATATATTGGCTCATATAGCATAATGGCTAATCCAATAAAAAGTCTTAAATTGCATTATCCAATCAACCAGTTTTTAATAAGTAATATTATAATCCTTTCACGATTGTGTTATTCGTTCAGGTTGGGGTTCATTCAGGTCTGGCTCTGGCTTTGGATCAGTGAATCTTCTACAAGCCATGCTTCCAGTTGCTGATGATAAAAAATGCCGTGTGCTTAATAGCCAAATTTGGTGGGTGGATACTAACGTCATGATCTGCGCAGGAGCAAACGGAAAGGTAATTGTACAGCGATCAGGTGCGGATCCAGGTAGGAACCACAGGGGTCACGTGACCCCTCCCCCCCTCCCCTTGGCCCAAAACATTGGGTCACTTGGGTCACCATATTGACCATATTGTATGACAATTATTTCAAATATACTAA
>JAOBRB020606006.1:3024-18258 GCA_027575285.2 Zoanthus pulchellus | reverse complement strand
ACCCATACTCACACGGTTAGATTTGTCAGCCTCATGGACAAGGAGTTGGAATTGTACATACGTAGTTTATTCATATTTATACGACTTGACCGTTAGCTATGCGATTCAAGAAAAATTCACTGCCTGACAAGTGAATTCCACTTCGCGATTCGTGCGATAGCGGATTTTCGCGTGAAATTTAACGTGGAATTCACCCGTCAGGCAGTGAATTTTTCTATAGAATTGACCAAGAAATAAGAATATCCAGCCTCGGTCAAGCCGCTCTTAAAGCTTTCACTGGGCTACGTTTTGTTCCCGGTCCGTCTTCTCCTCACATCACTATCGAGCGAGAAATGAACCTTTTTAGTCTTGCTGAAAGCGCGAGGAACTGTGGCAGATATTTTGTAACCTATAACACAGGTAGCCCAGTAAAAAAGGCGTATATCTATCAAACCGCCAATAAAGAGCAAAATGAAATGGCAACGAGAGAGAAATTGGTAATAATTTATTTTCCTTTTTGTCAAATGAATCAAGATTTGTTTTGTGAGCTGTGTCTCGTTTCAGGATTGTAAAACAGTTTTCAATTAATCACGAGTATAATTTAAGTTTAATGGACACTCACCTTTAATAATTGTTAATTCACTTTCATTACAAACGCTTCGGCAAAATATTCAAAATGTTCTTTAGCAAAACATATATCGAATAAGCTTGCCGACATAAGTTCAAAATCACTCTGCATTGACGATTTCTGTTTTCGTGCCGGCTGTACCAGTTATTTTAAGTAAGAATAAGATCAAATATCATAAAAGTTTCTTTTAATATAGTTTATTTTAATAAACTTTTATATTCCTCCAAATATCAATTAGATAGTAATTTAAAATTCACAGAAACATGCCGTGATCAATTTTGGTTAATTAAATGCTTTTAAACTTTATCATCCCAAAAATTTTATCCAACACGAGCGCTGTTCCTTTCAAAAGAACAAAAACTTTGGGTATTTGCGTATAAAACATGACTTTTTGTTTTTTTATTACAATGTAATGCGCGGGTAACTTTTAGCGAAACAACTTACCCGGACATTGACGCGAATAAGATTTAGATAGGCATGCCAACACCTGCTATCAGCGAAATTTAAAATGCTTAAAACTCAGCAGACTTACTAGCATAAAATCATTCGACTTTCGTATCATAAACTTAAAATTATTAACTAAATTAAAGCTTTTATTTATAATGCTATCAAAGTAGCCTATACACATGGGTTTGAATCCTATTGAAGTCCAAAATATTTTTCTCTTGTTTTTTCTTTGCAATGCTTAAGTTGTTTCAAATCATGTACACAACCTCGACGATCCTTCATCTGAAAACTGTATTGTTTACACCGCGGTACAAACTTTGTCTAAGTGTTTGTTTTTTTTGAAAGTGCAAATTTTTGAGTGGACAATATCACTTGCGCTATCATCGTTACGCGTTAATCGTTGACAAATTAATCTAGGATGTTTGCTTTAAGTACCTGGTCTCCTGGGGCATAATAGTTAATACTCAATCGACTAAAAGTTGCCGTATTGTGCTGTACTTTGTGCAATTCTCATCAAAACTTTAATCATATTTGAAAGAAATTAGTAAAGCATTACGTTATGAAATCAAAAATAAGACGAAAATGCTTTTGAAAAAGGGAATATATTTGTTCTACTTGTACGCTTTCTGATTCAAATCGTTGATATGGTCACCGTTTTTTAATACTAATCTGACAGATAGAAAACAAGCCATTATAATAACACTTACGTTCTAATGGCAACTATACACTCTTTTTATGAGAATATTGTCTTTCGGACCGCGGCCGATTTTAGGCTGAAATTAATATGTTTTTAACGATGAATACTGTTAGTTTTGGGAATATCGGTTACATAGAAAACTGTGTTAATGAAGAGCTTCAAAGGCAGTTGATCTCTATATGGCTTTAATATTTGGGGTTAGAGTGCAATATATGTTATATCAATTTTGTTTAAGTATGCAAAATTATATTCTTAACACAATCTGAGCAAAAGCATTATTAATAAAATGTTCTGTTATATTTGGCCTACTGCAGTCTCAACATTCTTATATTATGAGGTGATACTCTTATAAAAGAAGACTATACCACTACCAGTATTTCCCTTTCAGTTCTTTAAACATACTTTATATTATTGGCGTCGTATTTCAAAACTTTCGTAAGATTTCAAATTTTCGAAATAGACAATCTTGAATTAAAAGATGTTATTTTAATATATAAAATATATCTATTTAATAAATATATGAAAACAACCAGCTTTATTCTTCAAAATATTGTCGTCGTATTTCAAAACTTTCTTGAGATTTTTCTTAATTTTTGAAATCGTGAGTTTTGAATTAAATGTTAATTTTTAAATATATAATATATATCTATTTAATAAATATATGAAAAAAAAACGTTTTATACTTCAAAATATTGGCGTCGTATTTCAAAACTTGAAGATTTTTTTAAATTCCCGAAATCGTTAATCTTGAATTAAAAGTTATTTTTTTAGATATACAATATATCTCTATTTAATAAACATATGAAAACAACTTTTTGTTCTTCGAAACATTACCATAGTGTTTTAAAACTTTCGCAATTTTTTATTTTAATTTCTGAAATTGTCAATTTTGAATTAAAAGCGTAAAAATATTTATTTATTGATATATGACTACAGAAAGTTTGCTTGATACGGCGGAGTAAAGGAAATCCCTTTAAGTAATGCTAGTCAGTCATTTATGAAAGTTCCATAAAGACCATAGTTACATGCTTTTCTAACTAGTATTATACATATAGCATACCACTGACTTCTCAAGTGGCACCAAATCAAAAATTAAAAAAGATTCTGTCTGGACTAAGCTAGTATTTTGAAAAAAAAAACAAAACAAAGTTATTTAATACTAAATATATCGAGACAAATTTCTTTGTTCTTCAAAATATTTGCACCTCTTTTAAAGCTTTCGTAAGTTCATTTTTTTCGTTTTCGTAATGGAGAACCTTGATTTGGAAGTATAAAATCTAACAAGGATGAACAGAAAATGTTAATGTACGATGCTTTTCGACGATCTTTCGTGTTTAGTTATAACGACTGACATTTTCTCAGATTCACCGCAAAGACTTTGCAATAAAGTACTGTCCTTGACGTCACTCATAGAAATACAAAGCTTTGACTGACACCAATGCACTCTGTCCCTGGTGGGAGCCATTAGTTCACTCATAAATAATTCTGCAATTTTAAATACTCCCATCGATGAAAAAATAATCAAACTTGAGGTAAATGATAATTAGAAGTGTATAGTCTTAAAGCTAGCATGAGTTTTCAGAAAATGATTCACTCGATTGCACTCTAGTGGCATATTAATTAGTGCATCAGAAAGCAACCACAAACGATTTGACGGCAGCTGCAACAAAGAGAGCAAAATTCTTCTTTATGTCCGAGATCTGGTCTAGTTTTACAGTCATGACACGTTTTTTAATCAATTTCAGTCTATTAAAACCATATGAAATTGACTAACTTTTGCCTATGCGATTAATAAAGGTTAATCATTCATGATGAAGAGGGGTTAAAGAATCGCTGCTTTCTCATTAAGCCATGTACAGAGCCATTTCTAACGTCTTCCAGTTCATCTGATTTCAATATTTAAGAAAAACTTTTTTTAACGATTTCTTTCCTTTCCTTAAATCTTGTCCCATCACTATTTGTAAAACTAGTCTTTCAATGTCAGTTTGTCGAGGTTTTTTTCAGCTAAGCGTGCTTTGAAGGAGGAAGTCTATCTCACGCTGTTGTTGACATAATCTGTTTGAATGATTCACTTATTGAGCGGCTTGCAGGATGTTTAAGAATAAGGGATCAAAAATACGTTTTTGAGTTTTGTTCTGGAGTTTTAATAAAGAGCATTTAGAAAATCTTTTCATTTAAACATTATCTCAGAATTAAAGTAACAAAAACAAATTCAAAATAGATTTACACCTGCATGCGGCGTCTTTCTTAAAAAGAAGTATATTTTCTGGTTTGTACGCTCTATTTTTGTGCTTTTCTTCCTATTCTTGCTCTTCAATATGTCGTCCTTTCTGTTTTTGTTTGTTTCACTATACCAAGTTTAAATTTATGACTCAATTCGTAGAGTTATAGATCCGTTTATTGTAAAATTGTTGCTTCTTTAAATAAAGTTGCTCTTATGCATGTACTTTACAAATAAGATGAAAACAGTTTCTTTGTTCTTTTACATATTCAGGTTTGATAGCTCTAAAACACTGGCTGTTTCTACTTCCTCTTTCGCTACAATGACGAGTTTGTAGCACTCAATAAATAGATAATTCTGTCAGCTTTACTCAACTAATATTCTCATCAGCAACAGGGAATTTTTATCCTTAACTAACATGTGTCGCTGTCTAAATGATAAAACTATACATAATTATGATTTTCAAGTTTTTGTTAAACTTCAATTTTCCGCGCGACTCTTCTTTGTCATTTTTAACGTCTAGTCAATCATGTTTACATCTTTTTCATTTTGTTGCTAACAGACGTTTGACTAACTCGAGCTGTTCTTTGTTTTTGGTTTAATTTGGTTTAGTCTCCGGGCTTTTTTCGTGGTCAACGTAACATATTGGCCGGCTCTGAACTATTTCATTTTTGACTGCTTTTCTCAAAGATAAAACCAACTCACGAAAATTGTTAGTGATAAGTTGGTACAAATTCAAATGCGGAAGAGTGGTTTTTTGCTTTCATTCGTAGCGCTTCTAAAGCCATCTTGGGTTGTTCTGGTGTTGTAAATGACTGACACGGCCATAGCGGTGTGTTGTGGACTGGAAGTTGAGTTGAAGGCATGTAGGTTGTAGCGTTTGCGTTGAGCTGTGTCAACAGACTTGGATATGTTACATGTGAGCTTACTGACGGCATGGAGCCGGAATAGCCGAGGAAATAGTTTGTTCCTCCGCAAGGGATTCCTGGACGTGGCGCAATCGGCAACTGGATGTGTTTTTCGTGATGCAATCTTTTCTTCGTTAGTGATTGGTTTGGATTCTGTCGTTTGCGCCATTTTGCTCTTCGGTTTTGGAACCAAACCTGTTTTAAGAAATAGAACTTTGTAAAAAATGCCTTTGTTTTCAAACATTTTTAAAAATGAAAACTACAAATAAAATTTCCCTCAAATAGTTGCAAGCAAATATCTTTTTAAGTGATTTTTTGGTGTATTTCTAAAAACGTTATTCTCACCGTTTGCGAAATGTTTTTTTATGGTTGCTATTATTCAAACTAATTTTTGTTTCTTGATTTTGCCTTAGTGCACAAAGTCAGCCGGGTTTAAAATTGAAAATGTCACAAAAAAATGAAAATGTCAAAAAACAGTTTTCAAATAGTGGTAGGCAAAGTTTTTTTTCTTGTATTTTCACGAATGCCAGTCTCACTTAGCCGTTATATAGCAAAATGCTTTACTTTCGTTTCCTGGTTTTCCTTACACCACAAAATCAGGTGGCTTAATCTTAACAAAAACGACAACTCTCAGATATCATTAAATAATCCTGAAAGACAACTCTTCTTGGTTACATCGAAATGCCACGGAGAAACATTGTCGCAAAACACAAGCTCTCAGAATTGTACATTTGAAACAAAATAATGCGTTTTAGGAACGTTTTCAGAAATCTTGATATTTGTTTGGCTTGTAACTACTTGACAAACGACAACTATTCTGTACTAAAACAAAGAACTGAGTTATTTCTAGAAAACGCATCTTTTCTTATCGTAAGCCTTCCAATAGTTATACTAACAAAATTGGCTTTATGAAAAAGTCACAAACCTTCAAGATTTTGTAGTTTGAAATTCATATTTTGCTAAAGAACATTGCTGTTATTGGTGTTTAGTCAGTTCTAAGGCCTTATTTATTGGCAGTATCTTCGAGCTGTTCTCCAAGGAAAAATCTAATTACACGAAATCTTAGTAATATGGAAGCTGTATCGAAGATCACACAATTTTCGCAGGTAATATAATCTTCATCGATGTTGTAATATAATTACAAATTTTCTATCAGACAAGACCTATCGCTTACGACCACACCCGATCCTCCTACTTGGAAGGCATTTTTATGACTTCATTGTATCAAATCATCAAAAGCGCCTAGTTTCCCAGATAACTACTTGTTTTATATGGTATAAGTGACTAACGACTTTAGCTCAATTCACTTCTTTCTCTAAACGAATTAAGTGCGGCTTTAGTTAGGGTTTCTATTTTGCAAGAACTGACCTGAATTCTTGCTTCACTGATACTAATCTTTTGGGCGAGCTCTTCACGGAGGGCAATGTCCGGATAGTGTTTTTTCTCAAACACTTTTTCCAGCTCGGACAGTTGTTGCTTTGTAAAAGTTGTCCTATTTCTTCGTTGTTTCCTTCGAACGGCGGCTGGGTTAATCTCTCCGACGGGCGACGCTTGGTCAGAGGAATTTTGTGATGGTTGGTACCCTCTGTACACCATTGACGAGTCTAAAAAGGCCAAAGAATTTGGTTACATTTTACAAGAACGCAACTGCTACAGGAACTCTCTTATCTACCGGAAGTACTGTCTCAAAAACATTTCTTAGATTTGTCTTAGATTTGATTTATGAATTGAAGATACAAATGATTCTACTTAATGAAATCGTTTTATGCATAAAAGCCCAAAAAAAAAACACTAAAAAAAAAAAAAAACCCTACGCGAGTTTGCCAGTCCTTCAAGTCCAATCATATCACTGATAACGTATTGTGTTTGAGGTTTTCCGAGGGACAGACTTTGCTCCATGGTACTTTGAAGCATGGCTCTTTCTTCGTCCTTAGATCGTAGCTTTTTCTAAATCTTTTTCCCCCGCGGTCAAAAATTTGTGTGCATAGGCGTGTGTTCGCTCTTGAACTTGTCTTCTTTTCTTCGCCTCCCATCAGCAGAGTCTATTTGTAGTTATTAGCCGTTCGAGCTCATTATGCCTCCAGCCTATAATTGTTTTTGGCCTAGCAGGCAGGTGCACACGAAATCCCTCACATATAGCTAGCGCGCTGGCTGCAAATTGAAAATTAATATCAGAGGCAGTTTTCAATGTATACAATTATAAATTTCATTTGTGTTTCTCAGACCGGGCGCTTCACAGCACCTGCAACGAGGCGTCGACATTGAATCCGGCTCTTCACATCATTTCCACATCGTTTCTGTAAAAAGCCCTGAATAGTTATGAATAGGAATGCTAATGTTCTTTCAATAGGGAAACAATGTTCTTAATGATAAAACGACTGCTAACAAGTTATCTTAACACCCTGCCATTGCTCGCTTCCTGTAAAACAACTTTCCTTGTTGCGAGCTCTACAGCTCTGGTAAAGCCAGCCCCTTGAAAAGAAAAAAAAACATTGGCTTTTTAGTCGTGTTTAAGCGGAAGCTATCTAAGTATTTTTTCTTTTTTTTTTTCAGTTCGGATGCTGGCATCTCGAAAAGACGGTTCATTCTTGCTGGGCACTTTAATTAATCTATATGATCAATATATGGATAATGTTAGAACACTCTGCTAAATTTGATTTGATGTTTAGAAATAGCTGTGAGGTAAATGAAGATGTGAATATAAACAAATCAATCAATACCAAATTTTGAATCAGAATGATTCTGATTTGGCCACTAATGGACGTTTATAATTTGCGAAATGAAAAGAACATCATTTCGTGAATTAAAACACCTTTTCATTTTATCGCAAAACCCCATTAAAACATGGCAGTGTTAGGTGAAAAGGTAAAGCATTATATTTGCTGGCATTTCTTGCAAAGTAAAACACAAGCAAAATGCGAAAAATAGATTTAAATGTTTTGTCGGTTGTGTTTGTTTTCAGAGGCGCCAAGGTTGTTGTCTATACCGCTGCGAAGTCATTAGAGATTGTTTCAGAGATACTCCGGACCATTACGAGTTTGACGCGCGGTTTCAAGTACTTTCTCGTTAGCTTAAAAATACATTAACACGTAACAACTTAAAGCGAAGCCGTTTTTACGCCTGCAACAAGTATTCCTAGAGCTGAAAAAAGAGCAAAAACTTTCGGCTTGTCTTTAACTTCGTCGCGCGTGCGAAGAAAGTGATTTATGAACGAAAACAGATGTTTTAGATTTTTACAAATTATGCTTTTGTGTGAAGGCAAACAGAAAGAGCTAGTTTGGGCGAGTGTGTGTTTGCAACTTGTTTAGTTGTTATATTTGTCATTAGCACTTGGCTTTTAAAACGGTTCTTTTTTAGATTTGCAAAGACTGCGTGGTATTTTCCAAAACAATAAGCTTTTCTTTCAGATTAATACAATGCTGGTAAAGGTTTTATAAAATAAAATCCGCTAGAAAAAAGTAATAAACTTTTTCTATCAAATAATTTATCACGTAATTTCTTCGGCTTATAATATTTACTTTGCATTATCGAAGTTGTCAAAACAAATTGCTTGGGACATATTTTTATAATGGCAGAAAAACCTGCATCTTGTTTATGATTACGAATGTTAGAACTCGAGCGTGAATTCAGATACACGATTTGCTCGCTACTTTTTCTTGATAACTTTTGTGTTTTAAAAAAATGTACCTTCCTGTATCCATAAGCTAACATTACGAGTTTCTTATCATAGTATTATATTCGCTCATCTATAACTAAAAAAGTGTTCGATAGCCAACAATTGAAAAACTTAAAATTTTATTTTGAAGGCTTCAGTCCATTAGTCTGTTATTCTCAATTAGGACCTTAAGCCAATAAATTGGCGATTGAATAGGATAAATAAAGGACAACTAGATAATGATTGGTAAAAATTTAACCTCGTTTCAATCAAAGAAATTGTAATTATGACTGACCAGTTAAATATGGCTTTGTTGCTTTGTTGTAGGTGCTCTTTTCAAAAGATTTATTTAAATGCCAAAAACTTCTAACAATCATTTTTTAAAACACGTTGATTTCACCCGCTCACGAGAAGCGTAAAAGTCTTACACAAAAAATCGTCAAATTTGATTTTAACATTTGAAATTAAGAACTGAATTCTAAGTAAATATGCTTTTATTTTAGGAAGCCTTTTCTGTTAATACGAAGTAATTATCTTTTTCTTTTGTAACAAGCCATATTTTAAGTTTTTTTGTGTCTCAGCGTGACGCGATTCTCTGGGTTATATGAAAGCTCTGATGATTTTAAATCGTTTTTGTAGCCATTTTTCTTTCTGAAACGTTTTTCTTACTCATTTTTCCCATTTAACGTTGAACGGAGATTACCAGCGACCAAATATTTAAACTGGTGTACAACCATTCTCTTTTGTAGGTTCTGGGACTTAGCTTAGAGGCAATATTTGTCTTAGGTCTCGATAAGTTTGAAATAAAGAGAATTAAGAAATTAAGGAGATTTAAGGCACAGTGGGCGTGGACGAGCAACCTTTTGCTGGAGTCGGAACCCGTTGCTGTGTCTAGTTGGTTTCATTTAGAACGTTTGATCGTGTTGGCATATGCACTATAATATATCCACCAAAGACACTTGTTTTCAATATAAATGGCATTTAATTTATTCATACTGCAATCAAACCGAAATTCACGAGATAAAGCGGTCAGGGATGAGTCGAAGGACGCTAGATGGCCTTGCTCACGTGAATAAACAAGAGCCGGTAAAAAGTATTGGAAACTCAGTCCAGCATTTAATTGTGTAAAGAATCTATTTCCTCGCAGCCTTGTGTTAGCTTGTTTACATTTTTAATAATCACGTAGTGTTTTGAAACCTTTGTGGTCGCAGCTGAGTTGAAGAATGATTCCCAAGTTTCGCTGAGTACACGTGATCCAGAGCACATCTGTGCTCTGTTTTCTCCCTCCGATCAGGAACAAAACGATGTAAATTGCACGTTGTGAATCAAGGACTACATACGGCGGCATTTTGTTCTAACTAAATTAAAAGTTTTGAATCTCTAATGTCTAGTTCAAAACCTTTTAGTTAAGCTGAAATGACTATTTCTTTTAAAGAATAGTTATCAAAGCGACCAACGTTGGTTCGTTTCATATACAAAGATTCAACTGATTACTCATCTTTTATAAATCGCGGTTGTTTCCGGGTTATTTCTCGGGGGCATGTTTGTTTAGAAAGTGTAATAGAGCATGAAAATATAATTCAACTCGGTGGGTTAGCATGCTAACAAATTGTTAAACGCTAAAGTTAATTTAAAATATATTGCCTATTGGTAGTATTCTTTTGACCGACATAGGACAGATGTACAAGAATTTGTTGTGAGCTCCTGTTAAAGATTTGTTACTTTTGCCATCTATTTAGATTCAACTTCAAGTTTGTTTTGTTAAATACAGCACTAAAGGATTTTTATGTTTTATGATGCTCGAGGTTTAATGTGGGACACTGTCTTACAAACCAAATTGAGTGTTAATTGATTCAACGAATTCATATTATTGAATAAAAATCATAAACTAGGAAAAGAGCGACTTCATCCCCATACACAACCGAGAATTGCGCTTTCTTTAAGCCTAAAAAAAGCAAGATAAATGAAAATGCGAATTTTATTATTATTGAATGTTTTAGAAATGTAACAGGAATAGAAAATATAGACGATAAAAATCAAGAGACGCAAAAAAATTCATTTAGCGAAAAAGATTTATTTATATTTTTGTGCAGCAGTCTAAAACATAGATATCAAACTTTTAATTCGGTAGTATATTTTTATAGTTTGCATGTTCGGAGACCAATTTTCTACCAAATTGGATTTAATACTGTACATCTACCACACATTATAATTGTAAATTTCAGTAATTGATCCAAAAACAAAATTTGGCGCTCTGTAGTCTAGAGGCTTTTTTTCAGTAGAAGTTGATAACTTTAATGAAGAAAAAAAAGAATGACAGAAACATTCGAGTTTGACTCGTATTAAGAATACCAAAGTCATGGCACCAACTGTAGGTCTTACGAAAACATTAGGTTGTAAAGACATTATTTTCAAAATATACTTTAATTAGGGCTTAACGAGATGGCGCAGCGGGATCTGTTATGTTGCAGAAAGCTCTTTTGCAACACAAAAGGTAACTAAAGTAGTTTGAAAGAGAGTGATTAATTTTAATTGCACCTTATTTTGTTGAGCAAAGTTTAAATTGATCCGAGATGCCGTCAATCATTCAATAACTTCCAATCTTAAGGATTTACTCTCTGACAAGGATCGAAATTTTGGTTTTTGTGGAGCTACAATTTTCAGAAAAGTTGTAAATGTAATACTAATAGTTTTCAAATGGTTGCCTTTCGAATGTATAACTCCATTGTCTATTACAATTTTTAAAAAAACTCATGTGTCTCTTTTGAAACTTTGTGTGAGTTTGAGTTTGCATTAATTTACATCCCGTGGATTATTTATTTCTCCAAATCTTTGATATTCTATATTCTTCCTTTGCATAAAAATTAATTGCAACTTTAAAAAAAGGAATTAACGGCTTCGGTTTATAAATAAACTAACGACAGCCAACGAATTTGATTCAACTCGACGCACAAGATGAAATTATAATCCGTGCTAAAATGGCTTTTTCTTCAGCTAAAGTTAACAGAATTCAAAACCCGTGACAACAAATTTTAAAACAATTATTTCTAAAAGCAATTTTAATGCGAATGCCGAGATCTTCTTTAAAGTATTAGATTCGATTTTATGTTTCAGTTTCGGTTGATCATAGTTTTAAAACATTTATACAGTCCTTATAAAAAATACCGTTTTTCGAGACCAGCTTATCTTATAAAATGAGTTGGGCTTTGCCAAATCCATCATTGTTATTGCATGGTCGACAATATTGTTGGTAGTAATGACTAAATATTAGAATATCTACGAAGAAAAAAAGTATAACTTAATTTTTATCAATTTTAAGACCCGTGGTGCTGTTTCTAATTAATTGAAATTAAAATTTGTTTCTAGATTATTTTTCTTGTATTCAGTGGGCGCAGGGTTTCAAAAGGCCATTAAAAATTATTTTTTCCCCCGCAAATTGACACAATGTGATGGAAAGTTTTCCACAGCTTGAATAATGTGCTACCGTGGTGATAAACGTTAACGGATTACAAGTCTGCACGTAAGCCCCAAACTAGAATAAACCCACATTGTTATTACCCATTTTGTAATTATTTTAAACGGTGTAAAGTTACATTTCAAGGCCATCAGGCATTTTACTTATCTATCAAGAACGTATCAATTAAAGTGGAATATGCTGCTGAAGTTTCTACAGAGCTAGACAACTTTACAATTGAAGCCACTCTCTACCCTAAAATTTGGTGGATAGTGAAGGAGTTAAAAGAGGTGTTTGAGTTAGAAGAATTTTGGGGATAACCACCACCAAACCGACTAGCGACGAAGTCAGAGTCGGAGTTGTAAGATCGCTTATGACCTTGTGAAAATCAAAGATCAGTGTCAAAAGCAGAGTCATAAGCTCAACGGAATCGGAGTCGGAGTCGTAAGAGCGCTTATGACCTTGTAAAAATCAAAGATCAGAGTCAAAAGCAGAGTCATAAGCTCAACGGAAACGGAGTCGGAGTCGTAAGAGCGCTTATGACCTTGTGAAAATCAAAGATCAGAGTCAAAAGCAGAATCATAAGCTCGACGGAATCGGAGTCGGAGTCGTAAGAGCGCTTATGACCTTGTGAAAATCATAGATCAGAGTCAAAAGCAGAGTCATAAGCTCGACGGAATTGGGGTCGGAGTCGTAAGAGCGCTTATGACCTTGTGAAAATCAAAGATCAGAGTCAAAAGCAAAGTCATAAGCTCGACGGAATCGAAGTCGGAGTTGTAAGATCGCATATGACCTTGTGAAAATCAAAGATCAGAGTCAAAAGCAGAGTCATAAGCTCGACGGAATTGGAGTCGGAAGAATCAGAACGTTTCCTTTTTCTTCCGACTCCGCTTATGACTCCGTCACTTATGATCCAGTGAAAACTAGATAGTCGGAGTCGGAAGCAGAAGCTGAAGAAACAACCAATCACAATGACAGTTCTCAGGTCCTCCGAGTACAGCCAAAATAACATGGGACTTGGTATCGAACATTACGATTGGTTTCTTTTTCAGCTTCTGCTTCCGACTCTGACAATGAAGTTTTCACTGGATCATAAGCGACGGAGTTATGAGCAGGATCGGTATTCTGCTTCCAACTTCGATAGTTTGATTTTCACCAGATCGTATCGCTCAGCGCATTTGATTCCGACTTCGACTCCAACTCCTTTGCTAGTAAAAACCAGCCTTTAGGAGACGGTTTGGCGGGTTTCTATCAAATATAAATAAAGTTCACCACACTCAAATTTCTCTTAAAAAAGCTGCACTTACAAAACCTATCTCCTCCCTCAAATCTCATCCAAAAAATCTGAAAATATTCGATGCTTTCTTTTTATTCAGTCTGTGAAGTGATTATCGGATTTTTGACATTTCAAAATTTGTGACGGAATTATTTTCAAAAATATCACCAAAAGTAGCGAAATATTGGTGTTAAAGCCTTAAATAAGTCTTACGTGATGAATTTTTGATTGTAGTCGTCAGACTACCGATGCATTCACTCGACGAAGGACCATAGTTCAAAACGTTAGATGAATTATTTTTCCCGCTACGGTATAAAACTAAAACTGTTCATCAACTAAAGTGTTTTAATTTCACACTAAAAATGATAAAAGACCGTGCGCTAACTGTGAAGCATGCGCTAACTATGAACCGTGCGCTAACTGTAGACCGTGCGCTAACTTTGGACTGTGCGCTAACTGTGAACCATAAGCTAACTGTGAACCATGCGCTAACTGTGGACCGTGCGCTAACTGTGAACCATGCGCTAACCGTAGACCGTGCGCTAACTTTGGACTGTGCGCTAACTTTGGACCGTGCGCTAACTGTGAACCATGCGCTAACTGTGGACCGTGCGCTAACTGTGAACCATACGCTAATTGTGAATCATGCGCTAACTGTGGACCATGCGCTAACTGTGAACCATGCGCTAACTGTGAACCATGCACTAACTGTGAACCATGTGCTAACTGTGGACAATGCGGTAACTGTGAACCATGCGCTAACTGTCGACCGTGCGTTAACTTTGGACCGTGCGCTAACTGTGAACCATGTGCTAACTATGAACCGTACGCTAACTTTGGATCGTGCGCTAATGGTGAACCATGCGCTAACTGTGGACCGTGCGCTAACTGTGGACCGTGCACTAACTGTGGACCATGCGCTAACTGTGGACCGTGCGCTAACTGTGGACCATGCGCTAACTGTGGACCATGCGCTAACTGTGGACCATGCGCTAACTGTGGACCGTGCGCTAACTATGAACCATGCGCTAACTGTAGACCGTGCGCTAACTGTGAACCATGCGCTAACTGTGGACCGTGTGCTTACTGTGAACCATGTGCTAACTGTGGACCGTGCGCTAACTTTGGATCGTGCGCTAACGGTGAACCATGCGCTAACTGTGGACCATGCGCTAACTGTGGACCGTGCGCTAACTTTGGACCATGCACTAACTGTGGACCATGCGCTAGCTGTGGACCGTGCGCTAACTATGAACCCTGCGCTAACTTTGGAACCTGCGCTAACTGTGAACCATGCACTAACTGTGAACCATGCGCTAACTGTGGACCGTGCGCTAACTATGAACCATGCGTTAATTGTAGACCGTGCGCTAACTGTGAACCATGCGCTAACTGTGGACCGTGCGCTAACTGTGAACCATGCGCTAACTGTGGACCGTGCGCTAACTATGAACCATGCGCTAATTGTAGACCGTGCACTAACTGTGAACCATGCGCTAACTGTTGACCGTGCGCTAACTGTGAACCATGCGCTAACTTTGGACCGTGCGCTAACTAAGAACCATGCGCTAACTTTGGAACCTGTGCTAACTGTGAACCATGCACTAACTTTGGACCGTGCGCTAGCTGTGAACCAAGTGCTAACTGTGAATCGTACGCTAACTTTGGATCGTGCGCTAACTGTGAACCATGCGCTAACTGTGGACCATGCGCTAACTGTGGACAGTGCGCTAACTGTGAACCATGCTCTAACTGTGGACCGTGCGCTAACTGTGAACCATGCGCTAACTGTGGACCATGCGCTAACTGTGGACCGTGCGCTATTTGTGGACAGTGCGCTAACTGTGAACCATGCGCTAACTATGAACCATGCGCTAATTGTAGACCGTGCGCTAACTGTGAACCATGCGCTAACTGTTGACCGTGCGCTAACTGTGAACCATGCGCTAACTTTGGACCGTGCGCTAAC
>JAOBRB020603890.1:0-18260 GCA_027575285.2 Zoanthus pulchellus | reverse complement strand
TATGCTTCATTGGCCTATGAAAACACACCTCTCGGCCAATAGAAACCACTGTACTATCTTAAATATTTTATAATATATTATCATAATATTATGATATTCTCAAATTCTCATTATCAAATGTCTTATTTTGAATGTGTTATATAAGGAGAAGTTTGGTATTGATAACTGATTGGAACTGAAAGGGTTAAAAAATGTTTCTATAAATTTTCTTGTTCAGGAGAATTCTTGGGGAAGTCAACCGCCGGTCTGGTTTTTCTTTTCAGGGTTTGTTGTTCTTGAATCTCCATGTCCAACCCTCTACTTTCTGCAATTTCTGAATCTTCAAGCGAGTTAAATTCTACAAATTTTCCTCCATTGCTGGTTTGGATTCCTCTTAGGTTGTCAAATTTTTGATGTGCATGAAATTAACGTCATAATAGAGAGCAGGCTGCCCAGGAAAAATACAAATAACTCAGCCCGTAGAACACACAAAAAAGCGAACCGAAATTGATACTAAGAACTTTTTACTTTTCATGATTTATTTCGTACTATCAAGATAATTAATTACATTACAATTATTTGGTTAAGGGGGATAAAACACGCGCCATTTAACTCACAGGATAGTGTATGATCCCCCTTTTACAATGTTTGATTATGTATTGATGTAGATCAGTTAATGTTAATTGATTTAATTACATTTTATATACAAAAGAGCGAAAGAATGTCCATTGAAACTAAGATACTCTTACTTTCCCCCTCCCTTAAAAATTACACTCTATTCAGTAATAAAAATTATCTATATTACAATATTATTGTACCATTTAGGAATAGGGGACGACATCCTCCCTTTACCTTAAGGAATTAGACAAAGGGCGTCTGCCATTTCGACAATTAGTTAATGGATAATTATATTATAATTGTTCAAAGAAATTTATTTGATTAGTTTGTTACATAATTAATACAATTACTTATTGTTCGTAGCAAGTTTTTGATTATTGGATGTTTGCCAAGCTAATGTTCCTAGGTGCCAGTGGATACTTATGTTTAACAGTTCAAAGGTGTTTTATTCTCAGTTAATTTAGAATATAAAATTAAGAGTAAATATTTGGTCAGGTGAGAGGAGTAGTTCCTCTCCCTGAACAATACAAAGGATATTATTCACACCCCAACTGGTGGTACGGACAAAGAAGTGGCCCTGGGAGAGTCAAGGACCCTAAAATCCTGCTTGAGATCATCCATCTAATAACAGCCACAACCCGTGTGTGGTCAGAGTGGACTCCCTCGAACAGAGATTTGTTCTTGCCTCCCACAGGTGCCACAGAGTCATTTTAATCTAAAAACACATGATTCATCGTCTCGCGCCTGCCGCATCGGTGGCATGCCTCCAGGATGTCCAGGTTCTGTACAAGGAGGAGGTAGGACTTGGTCTTCACTATCATGTGTGAAAAATCTTCGAGGCCCAATTCTCCTCCCAGTTGGTACTCAGACCTTGGTGGCTTAACATAAACAATACTTATAGCATCTGGCTTTAACTTGTTTTTCATGATTCCTTTTGGTAAGACACCTTACAAAAAACAAAAATTAAAATTTCGAGAGAACGAATTCTTCTCATATCTGTAACCAATTAGCTATGAATTTAAAGGAAACAAACGCAATTAGAAACAGTTTGCACTTTAGTCTTCATGAAGTTCAGTACAGTAGGGTTACACACTCTGCAACTGCGAGTGTGATCTATAGTTGACCAGGTGACTTGTTTCTGGCCATCAAGCTCAAGGCCTCAAAATACTCACCGTAAGACAGTTCGTGCTTGAGGGACTTCCTCTCGATTTCGGATAAGGTGCTTATCTTGGTCAGAATCTATTCTTGCGCTCTTTCGCTGGTCTTTCCAGCCTTGTAAAGGAACTGGTAGAAACGTCTGAGCACCCTGAGAATTTTCTGGTTGGTGTTCAGACACTCCCCAGAAGGTGAGGTCAATTCTGTAATGGTTATCTTGGCTTAGTTGGATTTCTCCAGATTAAAAAAATATTTTGTTGGCCTTTCGCCCCCTTCAATCCACAGGGCTCGTGATCTAATGTGAGTCCCCCACATGCGATTCGGCCCGCATTATCTAATGGTGAATTATTGTTACACTGGGCAAATTCAGCTTCCAGTTCGCGTTTCCTAGTGGCTTTGCCATGAGAGCGGCAGACCGAATGCTGGACTGCAACTTTTTTGATTTTGAATTTGTCCAGATCCCACCACACGCGGCAATCCGGAAAATCGTTTTTTTGAAATCCCCAAGCCGCCCAGAAGGACTCCACCTCGGAGCAAAAAAGTTAGTATTGCAAAAACGAGGCGTTGAATTTCGAGACAGCTTTCCCACGTTGCAGACTGTCTGGGATTTTGCAACAAACTTTAATTAAATAATGATCTGTTAAACAGCAAGGCAGAGTTTCATAAGTCGTGAAACCTGTCAAAAAATTGACAGGAAAATAAAAAAAAACCGGTCTAAACGACAGCCAACCGTGCTCTTCTTGTCTCGCCAAGTTATTTCTGTGGCTTGCAGCTTCACATGTCTATATAATCTGAAACATTAAAATTATTTAGTAAATTATTTAACTCTAATTTACCAGCTTCACCGTAGAGTCAGCTTCCACCCCACTTATCGTTTACGTCTTCCACACAAATAAAATCACAGCCAGCGAGGGTCGGAAATCCTAATTTAACATAATGAAATAAATTATTGAAATAATTTTTCCGCTCTGAGAGAGCGTTTGGCACGTAAACATTAACAAGTTGAATGGAAGTTGACTCTATGTTTACACATAAAGACAGAAGTCTGCCTCCGGTGTCACTATTTCTGTATAAAATATTAAAATTAATATTTTTTTTAAATACAGTAGAATTGCAACTCCTCTAGCTCGGGAAGAACAGCAGCTCCAAAAAGTCTGGCTTCCCCATTCAGAAGTCCACTTGGCGCACTCTTGCGAGTTCGCCACGTGAACTTCCTGGAGGAAGAAGATGTTGCAATCCTCTTTATGCAGAAAATTAAAAATATTTTTCCGCTTTGACTCGTCTTGTAGTCCATTTACATTGAGCGAACAAGTCTTTAACAGAGCCATGAATGTTAAAAAACGCAAAAAATAAATACTTAAACTTAAGGATGTAATAATTGTAAATTTAAAAATAAAATTAAAATAGAATTAAAATTACCAGATATACTGTGGCGGCTCTACAAACTAATTATAATGTACATGGAATGTTTCCATGTACATCAGCATCAGTTCAGCTTTAGCGTCTGGTTTCAACTTGTTCTTCATCGCTCCCCACAGCTTCTTCTTCTTGTTGAAGCTGATGGAGGGAGTGTTTGCTTGCTTTGTCAGCATCTCCAAACTCCGAATGGAAAAACAAAGCTCTGGTTCTTGCCACTGAATCCCTGGGGGCTTTAATTAGTCTTGAGCTTCCTTTTTGATTTTTTTAAAATCCACAACAAAGGATTCAAAATTTTCAAACAAACTTTTCTTTTTGAGGGTTTTCTTGTCCGGAGTCTGGACTGACGAAGACGTCAGTTTGTTGGTTTGACTTACATTGTTTTTTCCATTTTGAAATTAAGGGAGCCCTCGTGAACTAAGGCTAAGAGACCATTGGCGGACCAGTGCCTAATAAAGCAACGCCTGTTAGAGCCACAATGCCTGAAATGGCACAGAAGGACGAAACGTATGTTCGCCTTGAGGGATGCTAAGATGGTTGTCACGCAGGGATGGCGATCCCGGAAGTGGAAATCATTCCTTGCCAGCCAGACCAACCACTTGTACAAAACCAAGATGACCGGGAACACTCTCCGCACAGTAGAGAGTTCTTGCCGGTTGAACCCAAACAGGACATGACAGGGTCTGATGGAGGGGCAGTCAGGAACCGCTGAATAGAAGAGCACCGATATCCAGCCCAAGATGCTCTGAGCAAACAGACAAGATTGGAAAGGGTGCTCCAAAGACTCCCCAGGCTGTCCGCAGAAACAGTCCTTCAGGTTGCAGTAACCAAAACTGGCCAGGCGGTCCAGGGTGTAAAGGACACCATGTGCAATCTTCCAACTTAAGTCGACAGCTCTGCGCAGGAAGGTGGAAAAGGTGAACTGGGCCCAGGTATGGTCCCAGTACAGGTTGCCATACACGGGCCGCCACTTCTTGACACAATGAGGAACCTGATATGAATTTTCTACAAGGAAAGCGCAACTACGCTTCACCATCATGTCCTTGGGTTGACAATCAGACAAGAAGACAGTATATGTTTAAGCAAAGGCGTTCCCACGCCCCCATAATATCATACCAAGCTTTCAACACAGACTGGTAAAAAGGGGGAAAGAAGGGCAAGTCTAGGCCACCGAGATCAAAAAGGGCCACATCACCAAATCCAGGAGGAAGACAACGCCCAAGTGAGTGGTTGAAGAAAGACTTCCGCCTCGCCGAAAACTGCGACCAGGTGGCATTCCAATACAGGTCACCGTACTGGGGACTCCACTTCTCAACACAATGCGGCACAGAGTAAGAAACCTGAAGTAGGTGGGCATAGCTAGCCCTTACAAACATATCTTTCATGGGGACAATCAGAGCTATACACGGTGTACTGTAAATCATGGGGATTCCCTCGACTGCCAAGACAACGCCAGGCCGACAAGAGATTGATAAAATGGTTGGAAGAACGACAGGTCGAAGTTATCCAGGTTGTACAGGGCAACGTCACCAATGCCTGGGGGCAAACAGCACCGGAGGCAGTGGGATAAAAATGATTTCCATCTGTCCAGGGAGTCCGACAGAAACCATTGAATCCATTCAGCATGGAATGCTGTCACTCTACACTTAAAGTTGGGGAAGAAAAAACCACCCTTCGCCCGTGGCTGGATACCAGTGGCCCAGGAGACCAAGGGGGTCTTTCCCCCAAAGGAAGTCTCAACACAGCACAAAAACACGAGCCGAGACCCATCCTGGAACTGGCACTGAGCCAGCCACATAAAAGAGACCAGACAGAGCTAGGACATCAGTAAGAGAAAGGGGGCTTTGACACCAAAGATGTTATTGTGTTTCTCCAAACACGGATCGAAGTTTTCATGTTCCTGATCCCAATTCCCTACAAAGATCCCGAGGGATTTGCAAGGTCGGGAACCCCACTAAAGGCCACGAGGGGAGTTGACACGATTGACCCAAGGCCCAAGCCAAAGACCACAACACTTGGTAAGATTGATTTTAGCCCCAAAGGCAAGTTCATACTTTCCATATACCTGCATCACTCGATCTAATGAGGGATTGTCAGAAATAATGACTGCGTAATCATCAGCATACTGCAACACTACAACGAAGTCATTAGATTCTGGCACATGCACAACTCGAATGCCTTGATGGCACCTCACGCTAGCAGCTAATACCTCCGCCACGATGACATACAACAGGGGGGACAGCCCTGTCTCACCCCACGCAAAAGGGGAAAGAACTCAGAAGTGAACTGATTCACATAAACGGCACTCTGGAGCCGAGTGTAGAATGTTGCGATCCATCGATGGAAAGGAGGGCCGAATCCCATTTTATCAAGGGTCGCCATGAGGAAGTCCCACTCGATGCGATCGAAGACTTTCTGCTGATCGAGGCATAAGATAGCGGCGGGGGAGCCAGACTGTGCACAATAGCAGGCAAGGTCTCTGAGGAGGGCCATATTGTTACCGATGTAATGGCCAGGCTCTCCACAGGTCTGGTCAAGCAATACCACTGTCCCGAGAACCTTGAGAAGCCTCAGGGCAATGGCCCAAGAAGCGATCTTATAGTCTATGTTCAGGAGAGAGATGGGTCTCCAATTAGAACGATGTGATCGTTCTCCACCTTTGTGAAGGAGGGTGATAAGACCTCGACACTGTGATGGGGACGTGTGACCACAAGAGTAAGCGTGGTTAAGAATGTCCACAAGATCCCCGCCAACAACGTCCCAAAAAGCCACATAAAATTCCATGGGAAACCCATCAATTCCGGGAGAGCTGCCCTGGACCATTCGCTTAAGTGCAGTCACACATTCCTCTCTCGTAAGAGGCCCCTCACACACTTTTCTCTCTTCGGAGGACAACACACGGGAAATGTTAGCAAGCATTTCTTCCCGATCAGATAGAAAGGTGGGGGTGGACGTGAAAAGCTCCTCGTAGTAAGAACGGAAGGCTTCTAAGGACTTAAGAGAGGTGGTGGTATATGAGGACCCAGCTTCTACAGTATGGACCCGGTGATCAGCAGCACGCTTACGTTCTAACCAACAGAAGTAAGAGGTTTTACCTTCCTCCACCCAACGAACACGCGCCCGAATTTTTGCAGCTTTTGCCTTATCAGCGTCTAGTTCCCTCAAGGAGGACAATAATTCCTTATATCGGGAGAGAGGGGACAGATGACCACAATCAATGTGTGCTTTTAGAGAAGCTATTTTGTCAATTAACCCCTGTCCCTCTACTCGCTCCGCCTGTGCCGACAATGGTCTACACAGATGGTTTTTATATGGGTCTTACCCACATCTCACTAAGACAGCAGTGAAAGATATGTTGACTTCTGTGATTTCCAGGAAGACCAAAAAGAAGAGATCTTAAGTCGGAGAGCCACATCATCCAGATATTTACAATTTAGTTTCCAGTATCCTGGCCCGATCTCCAAAGCACTGGGGATAACCGAGATTGTAAACGACACTGCACAGTGATCAGAGAAAGGGCAAGGAACAATGTTGGAAGAGGTGATGTTGGAAACCCAAGTCTATGCTTGATATGGTCGAGGTGGAGTTAGACCATGTAAACCCAAGAAGGTCTGGATGCATGGCACGCCAGAGATCAACTGTCAAAGACACATACACAAGACACCTCAGTCTCACCACAGAATCATAGTGGTCAGAAAGGTTGCCACCATGACGATCGCGATCAAGATCGACCACTGAAATAAAATCCCCAGCAACAATATTAGCCACTAAGGAGTCAAACAAAAAGGATATCTCGTCGTAAAAGTTGTTTCGAGCAGGGTTCCTTTTGGGGGTGTAAACGAAGGCGAGGCAAAACACACACCCCCTCCGATAATCAACCTGGGCACAGGTGAGGCGACCACCACTATCCTTCCATTTCTGCGTGACTGTAACTGGAGAAGAGCGAGGCAAGGATGGCAACACCTGCACTCTTCTGCGTGCCAATGGAGGCCACTAGCAATTGTTCAAAGGGGAGAAACACGCAGCCATTTCAATATCCGAGATTGCACGAATTTCCTGAAAGCAAAGGAAGGAGGGATTCAGACTAGAAAGCCACTGAAGCAAATCCCTCCCCTCTTGCCCTCATCATGCAAACCATTACAATTCAGTGAGACTACAAAGGACGCCATAATGAGATACCCTACAGTGTGTACCATTTTTAAATGTCCTCGTCTATTGAATCGGGTCAAACCAGGTGCGCCCGCAGGACTTCAAACCTGGAGAGAAGGTCCTGATGCTTCTTCGACCCCAACCCACTAAAGGACTCTTTAATTTTATCTTTTTTTAATGGGAACAGGCATAAAAGAGATGTACCAGAGACTCTCCAGAGTGACCACAATAGCAGTTCTTCAGATTACTATAACCGAAACTGGCAAGGTGATCTATGGTGTACAGAACACCGTGGGCAACTTTCCAGCTCAGATCGACAGCATTGCCTAGAAACTTGGAAAAGAGAAACTGAGACCATGCGGGCCTCCCAATACAGATCTCCATAGATGGGTTGCCATTTTGCCACACAATGGGGCACGGGGAAAGAAGAGTCGATCAGGTAAGCAGAACAGATTATCCAACCTAAGACACTCTGGGCAAGAGGGCAGGCATAAATCAGGTGCTCTAACGACTCATCAGAGTGACCGCAATAGCAATCCTTCAGATTACTATAACCGAAACTGGCAAGGCGATCTATAGTGTAAAGGACGCCGTAATCAACTTTCCTGCTCAGGTCCACGGCGTTGTGGAGGAAGTTGGAATAGGTGAATTGAGACCATGTGGCCTCCCAATACAAGCTGCCACAGACAGGTCGCCATTTAGTCACACCGTGGGGCCGGGTACAGGGGAAGAAGAGTCGATTAGGTAGGCTTAACTATTTTAACAGTCATATCGGTGAGAGGACGATCAGACAGATAGACGGTAAACGATTGGTCTCGGAGATTCCCTCGTCCACCCAGACGATGCCAGGCATTGAAGATAGACTGGTAGAAAGGGGGGAAAGGACAGGTCCAGACAAGTCAGGTTGCATAGTGCAACGTCATTGACACGCTGAGCAGACACTGCCAGAGCCAGTGTGCAATAAAACAGTTTCCACTTGGAGTGAGGCAGGAAACGATATACCCAAGTGCCACGGAAAGCAATGATTCGAGATTCGAAATGGGGAAAAAAAAGCCCACCCTTGGTTCGAGGTTGTATGCAGGTGGATCTGGACATGAGCGGTGTTTGCCCGCACCAAAGAAATTCCCAACACAAGTCGGACACCCGCGTGATGATCTCCTGGTGGACAGGTACCGAGCCGGCAACACAATACAGGCCCGCCAGGCCCAGTGCATTAGCAACAAAGGCCTTTCCACCAAGGGAGAGACTTCTCTGTCGCCAAGACAAGAAAATGCTGTTTAGTTTGGCAACCCGATGGTCAGTGGGAACGTTGCCATAAAAAATGCCGAGTGACTTGGCAGAACGGGGCGACCAGCAGATACCAGAAGGGGAGTCTACGCGATTGACCCAGGGTCCAAGCCAAAGGCCCGAACATTTGTCCAGGTTCAGCTTGGCCCCAGAAGCAAGTTCGTATTTGCAGTAGACTCGCAAGACAGAAGGAATGGGTCGATTGTCTGTAACAATAACAGCGGTGTCGTCTGCATACTGTGATCATCAGTGCCGGGGATACAGACACCACGGATACCCTGGTGGTATTTTAGGTTGGCTGCAAGGACCACCACAACAAGCACATACAGGAGCGGGGACAGGGGGCAACCCTGGGGCCGATCATAAAAGGTGGAAACCCACTGCAAAACTGAATGGCCAAAGCCCATCTTGCGAAGGGTTGACAAAATGAAGACCCATTCTACTTTATCAAAAGCTTTCTGAACCAGCTTGACAGAAACTAATTATAATGTACATGGAAAATTTCCATGTACAACAGCATGAGTTCGGCTTTGGTGTTCGGTTGGAGTTTGTGTTTCAAAGCTGAGGGAGGAAGTGTCCTCCTTTTCCATGTCTCTAAACTCCGAGTGCAAGAATAATGCCCTGGCTTTAGCGACCTGATCTTTCGGGGCTTTGACTTTCACTGATTCTTCGTTTTCGGGTTCTGAGTTTGCCTCAGAATCCATTAGAGCAGAGAGAGCTTGTGCCAAAGTGCTTGCTGTTGATGCTGATGGTGATGAGGCTGGTACGGGCTCTTCTGTTGATGTTTCCGGCTTTTCTGGTTTCTGCATTCATCAACTTCGTGTTCAAAAGACGAGCATCTTGTACAGGACTTTGGTTGTCCTGTATATTTAAAACCAATAGAAATGCCCACGTAGGAGATTCTTTTTGGCAGTGTATTATAGTATCACTCCTATATATCATTTTCGCAGAACTCACAGACGACGGGTAATCAGCCTAGAAACTTAAGTCGGAGAAAAAACTCAATTATAAATTTTAAACTATCATTTTTGATTTATCAAGTATTTTATCATACTCTTCTTAAAAATTTTTTGATCATGATAATATTAAAATTGAAAAGCACTTTGATATTTTGATAATCCACAGAACTTTTTAACTAAAACGTTCATTACATTATCAAAATATTGATATTCTCAAATTCTCATTACCAAATGTCTTATTTTGAATGTGTTATATAAGGAGAAGTTTGGTATCGATAACTGATTGGGACTAAAAGGGTTAAAAACTGTTTCAATCTATAAATTTTGTTGTTTAGGAGAATTCTTGGGGAAGTCCGCCGCCGGTCCGGTTTTTCTTTTCAGGGTTTGTTGTTCTTGAACCTCCATGTCCACCCCTCTACTTTCTGCAATTTCTGAATCTTCAAGCGAGTCAAATTCTACAAATTTTCCTCCATTGCTGGTTTGGATTCCTCTTAGGTTGTCGAATTTGTGATTGATTGCTTTATAAAATTCATTATAATTGAAGTCCGCTTCGATTTTTGTACGGTGTGCAAGAAAATAACGTCATAATAGAGAGCAGGCTGCCCAGGAAAAATACAAATAACTCTTTAGGTACTTACCTGGGCAGCCCGTAGAACACACAAAAATGCAAACCGAAATCGATACTAAGAACTTTTTTTACTTTTCATGATTTATATCGTACTATCAATACAATTAATTACATTACAATTATTTGGTTTAGGGGGATAACACACTCGCCATTTAACTCACAGGAGAGTGTATGATCCCCCTTTTACAATGTTTGATTTTTATGTATTGATGTAGATCAGTTAATGTTAATTGATTTAATTACATTTTATATACAAAAGAGTCCACCAGCGAAAGAATGTTCATTGAAACTAATAGAAACTTTTACTTTCCCCCTTTTAAAAATTACACTTCATTCAGTAATCAAAAGTATCTATATTACAATATTATTGTATCATTTAGGGATAGGGGACAACATCCTCCCATTACCTTGAAGAATTAGACAAAGGGCGTCTGCCATTTTGACATTTAGTTAATGAATAATTATATTATAATTGTTCGAAGAAATTTCTTTGATTAGTTTGTTACATAATTATACAATTAGTTATTGTTCGTAGCAAGTTTTTGATTATTGGATGTTTGCCAAGCTAATAATGTTCCTAGGTGCCAGTGGATACTTATGTTTATCTGTTCAAAGGAGTTTTATTCTCAGTTAATTTAGAATATAAATTTAAGAGTAAATATTTGGTGAGGTGAGAGGAGTAGTTCCTCTCCTTGAACAATACAAAGGATATTATTCACACCCCAATTGGTGGTACAGACAAAGAAGTGGCCCCTGGGAGAGTCAAGGACCCTAAAATCCTGCTTAAGATCATCCATTTAATAACAGCCACAACCTGTGTCTGGTCGGAGTGGACTCCCTCGAACAGAGATTTGTTCCTTGCCTCCCACAGGTGCAACAGAGTCATTTTAATTAGGTAAGCCGCCAGGTTTATCTTATGCATGTTCTGCTCGGAGGGGATGAGGTCCTCTCGAAGCAGACACTTACCAGCAGTCAGAGCTTTGTCCGATTCATAGATTAACTGGATTGTATCAAAGCCAATCCCAGAGCTTCCGCCAAAACACGTGATTCAACGTCTCGCGTCTACCGCATCGGTGGCATGCCTCCGGGACGTCCAGGTTCTGCACGTTGATGAGGTAGGACTTGGTATTGACTATTTTGTGCAGAATTTTCTAGGCTAAGTCTTCCTCCCAGTTGGTGCTAAGACCTCCATATGCGTTGCCTCATATGGAACGCCAGCTGAACCTCTTTCCCGTATCACTTTTCCATTCTCTCGGAGAACGAGAAGAGATTTTAATACGGAAAACAAGTTCAACGTAGATTGTCCGAGTTGTCATCTGTGTGATGGGATGTTGATTTAATCAAGGGGGGATATTGTGAATATCGGCCAACAGAGTGGCATTGGTGTGGCTGCAGTAGCTCGGGTGTTTGACCTAAGCCACTGCCACTCCGTTTGATACCAGCTACCACCCGCGTGTAGTCAGAGTGGACTCCCTCAAACAGAGATTTGTTCCTCGCCTCCCACAGGTGCCACAGAGTCGCTTTAATTAAACAAGCCGCCAGGTTAATCTTATGAAGCAGACACTTAACAGCAGTCAGAGCTATGATCGATTCATAGATTAACTGGGTTATGTCAAAAAGCCAATTCCAAATTTTCTGCACTGTGGGGCACACTAAAAAGATGTGATTCATCGTTTCGCGCCTGCCGCATCGGTGGCATGCCTCCAGGATGTCCAGGTTCTGTACAAGGATGAGGTAGGACTTGATCTTGACTATCATGTATGAAAAATCTTCCAGGCCCAATCCTCCTTCCAGTTGGTACTCAGACCTTTGTGGCTTAATATAAACAATACTTAGAGCATCTGGCTTTAACTTGTTTTTCATTGTTCCTTTTGGTAAGACACCTTACAAAAAAACAAAAGTTAAATGCTTGAGAGAAAAAATTCTTCTCATATCTGTAACCAATTAGCTAAGAATTTAAAGGAAACAAACGCAATTAGAAACAGTTTGCACTTTAGTGGTAATGAAGTTAAGTACAGTAGGGTTAACACACTCTGCAACTGCGAGTGTGATCTATAGTTGGCCAGGTGACTTGTTTCTGGCCATCAAGCTCAAGGCCTCTAAATACTCACCGTAAGACAGTTCGTGCTTAAAGGGCTCCCTCTCGATTTCAGATAAGGTGTTTATCTTGGTCAGAAACATTTCTTGCGCTCTTTCGCTGGTCTTTCCAGCCTTGTAAAGAGACTGGTAGAACCGTCTGAGCTCCCCGAGAATTTTCTGGTTGGTGTTCAGACACTCCCCGGAAGGTCAGGTCAATTCTGTAATGGTTATCTTGGCTTTGTTGGATTTCTCCAGATTAAAAAAACATTTTGTTGGTCTTTCGCTTTCTTCAATCTACAGGGCTTGTGATCTAATTTGAGTCCCCCACATGCGATTCGGCTCGCATTGCTTAATTGCCGTTTTTAAATTGTCGATGCAGTCTTTATCTAATGGTGAATTATTGTTACACAAGGCAAATTCAGCTTCCAGTTCGCAAGTCGTGAATCCTGTTAAAAAATTGACAGGAAAATAAAACCGGTCTAAACGACAGCCAACTGTGCTTTTCTTGTCACGCCAAGTAATTTTTCTGCCTTGCAGCTTCACATTTCTTTATACATCTGAAACATTAAAATTATTTAGTAAATTATTTAACTCTAATTTACGAGCTTCACTGTAGAGTGAACTTCCACCCCACTTATCAATGTTCACGTCTTCCACACAATTAAGATCACAACCAGCGAGAGTCGGAAATCCTAATTTAACGTTATGAATTAAAATATTGAAACAATTTTTCCACTCTGAGAGAGTGTTTGGCACGTAAACATTAACAAGTTGAATGGAAGATGACTATGTTTACACATAAAGACAGAAATCTGCTTCGGTGTCACTATATCTGTATAAAATATTAAAATTAAATTTTTTTTTAAAATACAGTAGAATTGCAACTCCTCTAGCTCAGGAAGAACCGCAGCTCCAAAAAGCCTGGCTTTCCCATTCAGAAGTCCATTTGGCACATTCTTGTGAGTTTGCCGCGTGAACTTCCTGGAGAAAGAAGATGTCGCAATCCTGTTTTTGCAGAAAATTGAAAACATTTCTCCACTTTGACTCGTCCTGTAGCCCATTTCCATTAAGTGAACAAGTTTTGAACAAAGCCATGAATGTTAAAAAACGCAAAAAAAAACAACTTGAACTTAAGGATGTAATAATTGTAAAATTAAAAATAAAATTAAAATAGAAATAAAATTAAAATTACCAGATAAACTGTGGCAGCTTTACAATTTAATTATAATGTACATGGAATGTTTCCATGTACATCAGCATCAGTTCAGCTTTAGCGTCTGGTATCAACTTGTTCTTCATCGCTCTCCACAGCTTCAACACTTCTTCTTTTTCTCGAAGCTGATGGAGGGAGTGTTTACTTTGTCAGCATCTGAAAACTCCGAATGGAAAAACAAAGCTCTGGTTCTTGCCACTGAATCCCTGGAACTTTAATTAGTCTTGAGCCGTCTTTTTCTTTTTTAAATCCACAACCTCCACCGAGTGTACTAGCCGACCTGCTGGACGTTTGCGCTCTACATGGCAAAACTAGGAGGAAGAAGTTTCCCCCTATTCTGCCCAACGCACTCGGGCATGGGTCTTAGTGGCAGCCGCTTTGCCCACGTCCAAATCCCTCAAGACAGACAACAATTCTCTATAACGGGAGAGGGGAGATACATGGCCATGGTCTATGCTGGCCTTGAGAGATTCAATTTCCTCAATCAACCTCTGGTGCTCATCCTGCTCCACCTGCATCCTTAAATGACAATGCTCCATACAGATGGATCTCAAGTGGGCTTTGCCCATATCCTGCCATGGCAAAAGGGAGACAAACAATGCCTTCTCCAGTCTCCAGGAGGACCAAAAAGAGGAGATCCGGAGATGGAGCGAGGGGTCTTGCAAGACCTTACAGTTGAGCTTCCAGTACCCAGGACCAATCTCCAAGGCACTAGGGATGCGCGAGATGGTAAACGCAACCGCACAATGGTCGGAGAAGGGGCAGGGCGTAATAGATGACGATTGAATGTGGGAAACCCAACTGAGCGGACACAGGACACGATCTATACGTGATGATCTAGTCACGGTGGTGTTGGACCAGGCAAAAGCCAATTCCTCTGGGTATAAAACACACCAAAGGTCCACGGTAGAAGAAACAAAGGCAAGGTGCTGTAAACCTATCACAGAGTCATAGTGGTCCGAGGGATTGCCACCCCACCGGTCCCGATCCAGGTCAGCCACTGAGTTAAAATCCCCAGCAATGATATTAGCCACCAGGGGGTCAAACAGCGGGGAGACTGAATCAAAGCAGGATTCCTGTTGGGGGTATAGATGGTGGAGAGACGGAAGACACCCCACAGAAATCCAACTGAGCCCAAGAGAAGCGACCATCCCTGTTCTTCCATTCCCGGGAGACAGAGATTGGGGTGGAGTGGGAGGCAAAGACGGCAACCCCTGCACTCCTATGCGAGCAATGCGAGGTGACGAGTAACCGGCCAAATGGGAGGAGGCAGAAAACAATTATCACATTGGAGATGGCATAGAGAACCAATCACTGGGGGGCGGGGACAGGCTTCAAAGGGGTGTCTCATTCGTCTATCTCTTCCTCATGCACTCGAGTGGGGGGACTGCGGCCTCCTCGGACACACTCGAAGGAACCACAGTCTCTTGCATCGGGGGCACAACATCTACCACAACATCTGACTCCTCCATAGGGGAGGGAACAACTTCGGACAAGCAAGGATCTCGGGGGAGCAACTTTCCCCTCCTCTGTGATAGAAACACTAAAAACAGGGGCAGGAGGACTAGCAGAAAAATCATCTGCACGCACTTCCTCCTCCCCTTAAGAAACAACCCCACCATCATCCCCATGAGCAACAGATGCTCCACTGGGATGGGGCAACAAACTTGGCCTGACCCAAAGGGGTACAGGCCACCTCTACCATGTCCTTCTGGCCATTTTCAATATCGATCACCCCTTCCTCTGTAGCCGGATCAGACGTGATTGGTGTTATGGTTGAGCAATCTACGGGAAGATCTTGCAAGATGACCCTAGAGGCAGGCTTCTGGGGGGCCCGGAGGGTAACATTAACTCCGTTCAGGGCGAATCCCCTATCGAAAAAGGACTGCGCAGAACAGTTAACCATTCGGTCCTTCAAGATTTGGTGGCATTCCAGGCGAATTTTTACAACCGTTATCGGCTTTGTAAATGGCAGATGGATGAAAGGGCTCCCCAAGGGTGGAAGGACAGGCTGCAGCATTGTGGTCTTTCCCCCCACAGAAGAAACAGGCGCCCTTGTAGGGGCACTTGTCGGCCTAATGGGTACGACGAGTGCAGATCTTGCACTGTTTAGGTTGACCCCGGTACAACACTCCCACCTGGAAATCGCCAAAGCGGATCACGGCAGGGATATCGCAGTCAACAGTCATCAAAAGGTTTATGATTCCTGTGAGGATGGATGGGCGAGAGGCATAGGTCTCCAGGTTGAATGCCAAGATCTTCCAAAAGGATGAGAAAGCAAATCTATAAATGCCTTCCGGCACCTCAGCTGGTATGCGGGTGATGGTGAACCAAGTCAAGAACCCATCATTTAATAAACCTCTCAGGAGCAATTTAGTTTTTCGGCTTTGAAAAGCAGATTTAAAGGTTACCCGGAAATTGCTTTCTGGGCAAAAGTGGACAGTGCTGACTGATTCAGGACAACCAAAGTAAAAAAGAACTGACATAAACTTCTCCTTAGTGTAGGAGGCCCGGGCGGAGAACCCGGTCGGCAAACGGACTATGATGGTATTACAGCAATCTTCTTTGAATGGGAAAAAAGGAATGTTGGGCCTTGAACCCAAAACAGCTGTGGCAAAAGACCGAGGGGCTCCAGACGTACTGGGAGGCCTGGTTCGTTGAAGAGCCACAACAGAAGAAAGGCTGGGCATAGCCTCAGCCAAAGGGGGGTTCGGATCTCCAAGAGAAGCACCAGAGTCCCCAAGAGATGGAATTGGATCAGAGGGTGTAAGTTCCAGATCCGACAAGTTGGCGTCGATGGAACGCTCAAGGAGAAGACTGGGACTCTCTGACGTACAGGAGGTTACTGCAACCTCCAAGTCCATCCAAATGAAAACCAAATGCAATAAAGGAACGACAAAAAAGAAAATACCTTACAAAAAAAAACTCACCAAACTTGATTTGTCGTCCAATGAAAATGATCCTCGGTGCTCCCGCATCAGGTAAGTAGGAACACCTCCATGTACAGTTTCATAAGTTCTGCTTTAGCGTATGGCTTGATTTTATGTGTTATTTCCCCCCACAGTTTCAACAGTCGTTTCTTGTTGTCGAAACTGAGGGAGGAAGTGTGTTTTTTGCACGCTTCCAAACTCTGACTGTAAAAACAGAGCACGAGCTTTTGCCATGATGTCTTCGGGGGCTTTGATCATTCGCGAACTGTCCCTATCTTTGTTAAGGTCGTGAACGAAGGTTTGGTAATTTTCGAGCGGGTTTTTCTTCTTAGGGGCTTTTTCTCAGGCGTTTGAGCCGGTGAGGAGGCTTTTCTTTTATTGGAGGTCACTTGGACTTCCATGGCGGTTTCACTTTCACTTCAGATTCTGAGTCAGACTCAGAACCCATTAGTAGTGGGAGAGTTTATGCCAAAGTGCTTGTTGAAGGTATCAAAGGTATTGGTAGGGGCTTTTCCGTGGGTGTTTGGGGCTGTTCTGATGTCTCTTTGAATCTCCTACGAGGGCATTCTGTAATTTTGTGTTCAAAGGATGAACACCTTATGCAGGACTTTGGGTGTCCTGTGTATTTGAGTCCGACATATATGCCCCCGTAGGAGATTCTCTTCGGCAGTGGTTTGTCTCATTTTTGAAATGCTGCAACTCAGGATCTTTGTGGTACAGTCTTCGCACATTTTAAATTTTGCCGTAACAGCTTAATAAAGTATGGAGAGCTTCATCTTCAAATTGAATTGGGACAAACGTTGACACAAATGTCATCAGTTGTCCCAGTGGTGTTAAGTCGTAATATCTTTCTTCAAAGTCTACGCCTGTGCTTTTGGCGAGTTAATTCTGCGTTTTCGGGGCTGTCAAAGCAAAGTTCTACAAATTTGCCCTCGTTGCTGCTTTGTATTTCTTTTAAGCCTATAAGGATTTACTAATGGTTTTGTAGAAGTCTGTATAGTTGAATTCGCATTCGAAAACTTTGGCGCGCAAAAAGCAAGAAAAGGAAGAAATGTTGAATAACTGGCTGCCTGGGAAAATTATTCACGCGGGCAGCTTTAAAAACATAGAAAAAGAAAAGCTATCACTCACCTAAGATAATAAAAAAATTATCTTTATTTCCATAAAAGCGATAAAAATTTCACAACATTTGCTGTTAATCTGATAGCAGATCTGGTATTAGCCACTTTAAGCTGACGAGCAACCGCAATCGTAGAAAAGTCAAGGAAAGGCAGGGCACCGTCAGAAGATGGTGAGCGGACAAACCAGAGCGGGACATGTGATTTATCCCTGGCTGGATCCCCGTTGGAATATTCAGTCACGAAATATGATTGAATATTCTCATTAGGCACTTTGCACTAAGAACCATCCAGGCCGTGAAGAATGTGATTGACACATTTCTTTATGTTCTGATTGAACATACGGTGGAGGTTCTTCATACGCCTGGTATTCCATTGATGTTTATCACAGCGTCTATCCAGGCGTACATATCAGAGCGGGACCGGTCTGGGTGAGGAGTGGCTGAAGCACTGTCTGGCGACTGGCGTACCCTACGACGCTGCCGGGCACGGTAAAAACGCCCAGGATTCTGATATGGACGCAGATTTTTAGGGACTAAAGCCGCCATTTTTTCCGTAAGGGCTGAAGTGGCAGCTTCAAAACAGGCCCAATCCTCCTGGTCTAAGGTATTGGTATGGCATCCTTCCATCTCAAAAGATGATGGGTAGCACATGGAAAGCGTCACTTCCTGCATTGTTTGGAATGGCTCCATAAGCCTATTCTTGAGAGGCAGATTTTCCCACAGCTGC
>JAOBRB020602951.1:0-18290 GCA_027575285.2 Zoanthus pulchellus | reverse complement strand
CTGGTACTCATTTACCTACCCCGGAAGGATGGAAAGCTGAGTTGGCTTAGGCGGAAAAGAAGGCCACACAAAAATTCGAATGTCAGCAAAGTGCCGGGATCGAATTAGGGACCTTGTGGTTGAAAAGTAGAGATCTTACCAACTGTGCCAATGTCATGGTGGAGCATTGTGAAAAATGGTAAGTTAAAAGTGAGAAACCAGTTGTACATCAAGGATGTAGCTCATGATCCCATGCAAAGTTATCCAACGATATGAATAAACATTTAGATGCATTATGAACATACTTCCAAACCATTATCAACTACCACGAAAGGCATCACACCGCCAATACTTCTATCGCCACAACCTACAGCACCACTATAATCACCTCTGCAACCATTATCACCATGGCAACTAGCACCTCCTTTACCAATGTTGACCATTACCACCACCATGCACTATCACCAACTCCAGTAACACCAATAAAACAGACAACAGTACCAACATTACAAAATTAGTATATACAATCGAACCTTAACGAATTCAATATGGAATTAATTTGCACGAGTGTGTTTTAAAAAGAATCAAAATTGCGTGAGCCCGTTAGGGCGAGTGTAATTTGAGCTTTTTAAAACATGCGAGTGCAAATTAATTCCATATTGAACGAGTAAAAGGTTCGATTACTTAAAAATTATATGCACGAAAAAATTATAAAAAAGTGCCGAAGAAAAAGCAAAACGTGACAATTACAACGTGACAGCTTACGGTAAACCACAGTTGACAATGAAAACCAGTTGAACTTCGTTGTAAATTTTAAAATTTCTGATTTGTAAGAATCATATGTTGGAAATAATTCTGTAGCTACGAAAAGACAAACAAGTTCCACGTGTTATCGAAGGAGTTCATTCAAAAACATTTTCTCTTGCAGAGTTTGCTGGCAGGAGAAGTGTTAGAAAACACAAAGTTGAACTGAACATTTTTACATCAATCTTCATCATTTTAAACAGTATTTCACATAGTCATCCATAGGGCGTTACTCTTGCAGGTATTTTCATTCTTTGTGCTCATTTTATTTTAGTTATTGTATAATTTGAATGGACAAATCTATTAAAAACGCCATTTTGTTTGTTTTCAAGATTTTTCTTTGAAAATATCTCCCTCGTTGTCATAGAAACTTCTGCATTTTACTGATTGGCTTATTAACTTTGTATTGTTTATTATCCAATCAGATTTAAATGTTTAAGATTGTAATTGCACGAAATTACAAATTATTTTTGCAAGGAATTACAAATTTTTGCACAGAATCACAAAGTAATTGCACTGCTCTTGGCCAATCAGAATAAAGTAGTTTTTCTAGTATATAATTAAAATCATTACTGTAAATATCACCTGTCCAAACCGTTTTAACTACCAACACTACAATTGTCACAGCCTTCTACCCACCACAATCACCAATGTTAAAAATTACCATTACCATCATCACCAATAATAATAAATACTGTAATTATCACCAACATCGTTTCAACCACCATCATCATCACCACAACAATAACGAAAGCATTGGACCTCCAACACTGCAATCGCCACAGCCCTCTCCGATCCACCACTATCATGACAAGGACAATCACCATTGTTAAACATTACCATAACCATCATCATCACCAACACTGTAATTGTCACCAACATCATTTCAACCACCATCACCACAACAATAACGACGGCATCACACCTCCAGCACTGCAAATGTTCCAGCCCTTACCACAAATATCATGACCAGGCCAATCACCATTGTTAAACATTACCACCACCATCATTGCATCACCACTGTAGTTATTAACACCATTTCAAGCACCATCATCATCACCTCCAATAACAAAAGTATCACCACTGACATCACCACCATCACAACCAATGTTACCACCAATAAAATCATATTCAGTCGATATATTGGAATGAATCTCTATTTGGAATTGAGTCAAAACGTTTATGTGAAAAATAAAATCTATTTTATTCTCACTTTAACATCATGCAGGTAACATAGTACAAGCAGATCCTTTCTGACACAGGCAGCCCATTCCAACACATCCCTTTCATGTTCCTCTACTAAAGTTGTCCAGTGTTCCTACAATCACAAAAACTGTATTTACAAAAGGTAATTGTATATGAGCACTGAAAGATATGAGTTGGAAAGATGTTAAGCTTACGAAAACAAGTTGTAAAAAGATTTTTCTTGTCACATGATTAGTCACGTGAAGACGCTTTATAGTAAGATAAAAACCAATGAAGCTGTTAACTTGTGCGTCTGAGTATTTAGACCACAAAACGTCGATACGAAAGTAAAAAGACGAGTAACCAAATGTCAAGCACTTTACAGTTTTGTTTTCACGCTGATAAGCAGTAACTTAGCAAAACCAACAATCATCTAAAATCGTTATTTATTTTAACTGTAACCCATTTGAATGTATTAAGAAAGTTTTTCTTTAATACCGAGAACATTCAATGAGTTCATCTTCCAGTAGAAAAACAGATGAAATCCACAATCACCTGAGTTGTTATATTTCCTTACCAACGCAATGATTAAATGATTGAACGTTTTTAGGTGAGCCATAATGGTAACATTTTGTCACAAATAAAGAGACTTGAGATGTTTCTCTTACCTACAATGTATATTTGACTTCGAAGGAATAAACACATACAAGAAAAATACATGAAAATTTCTATGGCTAAACTATACGAACGTTATTATTTATTTTTTAAGTTAGACTCATTGGATACAAAGTATCTTATTATAACTACTTTTTTCAATCAATCCCAATTTTGATCCGATAGGCTGGCAGGATTTACTCCACTATGGCAGCAATCTCTCCAACTTCCACGTTCGATATCGCTGAATTCTTTCATTCCTGAACTTGGTTTAGCAAAGGTTTCTAAAGGCAAGTGCTAGTATTCAACCATGGTGAAACGATATGAGGCAAGCTGCTCATTCTGCTGGGCAAGCGATTCTTAGATACAACTTTCCCTACTACAAACTTTGTCAGAAATATTTTTCGGACTCTGTATGGGTTCATTGGTATGACAGCAGTAGCACGTAATCTGCCTCTGATTTTTGCTTTCATTGATAACCACGAACAAGAGAATTGCCACATGTTTGTAGAATAAGTCACTCATGCAGGGCTTTCAGTAAGGTTTTGAGTAGCATGTTGTGTTTGATTCCCGGCTGCAACTCGTGCAATGAAACTTGATGTGACAGTAGATGCTACATTCATTATTTTTTATGGTCCGTAAATTGCTCAAATATTTAAAAAATTGCTATAATTCAAAGATTTAGGAATTAAAATTCCTTGTTAGTAAAGCCAGAAAGGCTATTTTATTTTCAATAAAGAGGGCGGTGGAAGTTTCTAGGAGAAGTCGGATAATAAGTCTGTTCAAAACATTCAACCTATTGTCCGAAATAAGCGGCAGGATAAAGCAAAGTAGCCGGTGGTCCATCACTGGTAGCCGCCTTCTGTTGAAACCTCTGCACATACTAATAATACTGTAAAGTTCTGTAAAAGGAGAGTGTTAGCTTTGCAAACGAAGGGATTCAAAAAATTCTCATTTTTCCCTACTCATTTGAATTTGATAACTTCGATACTTACCATTTCAGGTTTGGCCAAGTCAATGTTGATGAGTTTGTAGAGCGGTGAATTGAGATTTGTCTTAAATGTGAACAAGGTTCCCTCATTTGTGATGTACTGCAAAAGAATTTAAAATAACTTTATAAAAGTTGATTCTTGTGAAGAAAATGAACTGATCACCCTTTTTTTCAGGAAATGTTCTGAAACCAAAGTAACAAGAGACTTTAGGATCAACAAAATTTATATTAATTAATTATGTGTGTGTTTCATTAACTCTGTTGTGTATATTAATAGTAGAAAACAACTAGTGGTCTAACACGCATCCTGCATTCTAATTGGCTACTCCACTACAGGTCTATTTGAGATAGCCTACTAGAAAAGAAAAGATGGCAGATCAAAATACATTTATAGTAATAATTACCGATTTACTATTAATATTATAATAATACTGTATCAGAGGATTTCATCCATATTTTAATTTAAAAGCGTAACGCTTGTGGGATGTGGCTGGAAATATATAAAACATAACTGTATTGCACATGCGTGCTGGTAATGCTAGAGCCACTAAATAGGGCACTATAGAGTACTAAAGTGATGAGGTCACAAAATGTATATTTGTGAAATCATTAATTCTGTAGTTATACTTAGAAAGAACAAGATGAAAAATGATTCCATGCCAAAATTTAGCTTTTTACCACCAATCAGTGATGAGATATTGGCACGGTTATGCTCTGATGACCCCATACAAATCCTTGTTAAATTGGCTTGGTTCCTAACGTGAGGAACAAAGCCATTGTAAAAAGGATATGTATGGAGTCATTAGTACATAACTGTGGTAATATCTCGCCAGCAATTTGCACCAAGATGCTGAGTTTTAGCAAGGATACATTCTTAGTCTTCATCTCTCGGATGATCTTTAAAAATTCTATAAGTTGATAAGTTTTTATTTTTGTGACGTTACACTTTACAACTCTATAGCCTCACGGGTCAGAGGGGCTAAGCCCGTACTGAAAACCCTTAAAAAAAGAGAGATCCTGAATGTTAGCATGGACAGCTGTTTCGGCCTTATTGAGCCTTATCAGTATGATCGATACAGGTAACAAACAGGCTCAGATTCCCACAGAAAATACAAAGTAAAGTAGAAGCGGCAGCTAACATTCAGGCTCACTCTTTTTTTAAGGGTTTTCAGTACGGGCTTAGTCCCTCTGACCCATAAGGCCATAGTGCCATATTTAGTGGCTGTACTGTGGCATTACCAGCACGCATGTGCAATAAAGTAATATAATTTTAATTTGCACATCCCTTTTGACTGATTAGTATAAAAGAACAACTGGACCACTCGGCCGTGTGAACTACGAATTTGACTGACCAGTCCATATGGTCTACAGCCTCATGTGCTATTGACTCATAACCCATTTGCCCTCGAGCTCTAATTGTTAACTAACCACCCAACTATTGGGTGTCATTCAGACTGACTGTATACCACTAACCTCATATTCTGCATCAAAATTATCAACCACCTTAATGTATGGCAACTTTCCTGTTCGGAATTAAAGGATATTTATCATCTTAATAAAAATAAACCAGATGATTTTAAATAAAATAAAAAAGTGTGAACATTAAACAATTTTTGACCAAAAAACGTCATATGGATACAATTTGTATCAACTGTAATATTGTCAACTAGAACACAGGAATAAAAATATTTTGAAGAAAACATTGTTTTTTTCCTAGATAATCAAGATTTCATCCCTTGTTGATCCTTTTCCAACTGATCACACATGTATCACAGAATTACGAGAATTAAAAGACAGTTTCACATTATTTTATACTGAACATGTAAATTTACACTGATAAGTACATTACATTTGTAGAACACTGATAATAAATTAAAATAAATCAAAGAGCAACTTTCATCTTCATAAAAAGTATCATTCTTTTATGTGGTGATATAAATGATTCTAAGTTACACTACCTTTTATTCCACCTTTAAGTTCCTGAAGGTCACAGTAGAACAATCTATTGACTGGATCACAGCCTTCACCTGGGGTAAGCAACAAGTACCTGCCACAATCACTCACTTCTGCCCCACTGGTAAACGAAAGTCAAAAATGTACATTGTTCCTTGTTTTTAATCAGTTTTTAATATCACTCACAAATGGTCTAAAACAATTGCAAAACCTGTTTTCAGGACCCCATTGTTCAAAAAAGAATTTAGCACTGCTCCAGGTTTAAACGTTTTAAAAACAGGTTTGTTTCTTTACAAATGAATTTGATCTGTAAGTCTGGGATTGACAAGTTTTTTTCCTAGTAAAATCTCTACAGTATTTAATATGTAAGGAAATATATTATTTTCATTAGAGAAGCACTTACCCCCTTCCAATCCCAGTTTTATTGTTAAATTCTCCCCACTACTGCCTATACTTTAATCTTCATTAGTTAAATTTGTTTTGTTTGATCAGTTCTAATTTTCTTGTTACTAAATATCTTATTTTGTATGTGTTATGTTAGGAGAAGTAAAGTGTTGATAATTGATTGGGACTGAAAAGGTTAACCTAGGCTTAAACTGAACCCACCTTTCAACAGCCAAGCCCTAATTGGCTACTTACTCTACATACATTACTGGGGCTCTTCATTACCCTACTGTACATCAATTTAAGGTCTACTTTAATACCTCCCAAGCTAGTTCAAAAACGTATCCGTTTATCACCAAAATAAATATATTTTAAGTCAATCGAGGTTCTTTTCTTTTCTTCTTTTTCTTGCCAATATCAAGTTCAAGCCCATCAAGCATCACTGTGGCATACATAGAATTTATAGCACTGTCATCTACCACAAGAGAAGAGAGTTCTTGACAAACTAAGCCCTTAGGATTAATTTGAGTTATTATAACTACATACAGAAGCACTATGCAATCATGCCTGCTATGTGACTGAATTGATACAGATGGCGACCTGCTACTAAACAATAGTTGGATAGGTTTATTATAAAATAAATGGCTTTTGATTCAGCACCACATTATTTTAAAAACTATCGCAATCAAGTTAAAGTTGGGACCATACAATCATTAACATCCCACGTTGTGTAGTCCCCAGGGATTGTGTTTTCAGTTTATGAGGTGGTGTCATTGAAGTGTCTTGTCGCTGCTGTAGCAGCCGTTAAAAGTGGATTTTTGCTTATTTTCTAGCCATTTTTGCCTCTCTTCACTACTGGATAGCATCATGAAGCTTGAAGGTACAATTTGAGGTTACTTGCTGAAAGAAACCAGTTAGGTGTGACACTTTTTAACGATTTTTATGGCATATTTCCACTCGGTGGGTTTCCGCAGGTGCCAAAAGAAGATGGCTTTGAAGCTCGAACAGAGGCAAATTCACTGAGCTGCCAATGCATTTTTTGGAAATTTTGAGGACTGAAGAACACTGCGAAATAAAATTTTGGCAAAACTCCATAAAGGCTCTACACTTAGTAAAAAAAAAATTATTACTGCAGGAAATGCTGTCTGTCCTTGTCAAAATTTTCATGTTTTCCAGAATGCATTTGGGTCGTGCAAATGGCAGGAAACACGATGGGGCAAGATTGGCACAAAGAAACGGCAGTAGCTCGATCCATAAACTGAAAAAATGCTAAAAACCTTCACTATATCTCAGTACTAGGTCTGAATTTTGTTGTGAAAGCTGTTTTGTTTGCTGGGAATGAAAATTTCATTAAAAAACCCAAGGCCAAACATCGCTGATTTTCTCGTTCCAAAAACGACGCAAAACGGTATTTTTTTCAATTTTTGCATTTTCAACTAAAGACTTTCTCCAGAAATGACAGTTTATTCTTGCATCACTGGCTTTCCAAACGTAAAGAAACTACTAAAGCTTGCTATAAAACCAAAGTCGAAACATAGTTTTCTTATTGAAGAAAGATTGAACTCTTTAACTCAGTACCATATTTTAGGAGTCAAAGGGTTAAAGTACAAATCTGTCTATGTACAATCACATATATAGTATAGTGAGTCTGATGACATTAAATTTGCACCTAAAATTATCAGATTGAAGAACATTTCCCAAAAACGATTTAAAATTAAAAGTTTCCACTTTCATAACAGCAACCACACCAACTTTAAAAGTATTTCTTTGGCTATCTAAAAATGACCAGCTCCAATTATTATTTTTTTTATGTACACTTCTAAAAAAAGATTAAAGCAATTAATTAACATTACATGCTCCATTTTGGGTTTTCAGGGAATTCACAGCAAAGTACATCTTCAGACTGTGTGGTTCCCATGACGTGATAGTATAACTGTACAAAAAAAGAAAACCTTAATTATTATTAAACGAAAGTAACAAACAAAAATATATTTTCCTCAAAAAATTGTTAATAAATAATAGATCTAGACTATCTTTGATTTATTATAGAATAATAAATAATGCCTCCACACTTTTAATGCAAAGTACTATACTAAATAACAAAATTTCCAGACATAAAAAAACAACTTTTCAATTCATGAAGTAAATTATATACTGTAATCTAACTCTTCTAATTAAAACCAATTTTCACTGCCTAACATTTTCCCCATTAAACAGGAGAAAGGTTTTTTGTCAAAATACTGTAGTACTTTATTGCTAAAACTCTGTTGATGGGACAATTGGCGACACTGCATATGAAAATAAACTGGTTCAAAAAAAATGAAATGGTTTAAAAAAAAATAAACCAGAGGATCAAATTAAACTAAAACATAGAATCCGACAAAAAAGAAAACAAAAGTTTGATGTTCAAGATGCAACGCTCGAAATTGCAACCGATATGGTTGCATTCGCGACTAAATTTTTTCATTTGCGACTATAGCTTCAACAGTGGTCGCAATTTTGTCACCAATCTTAATCTCTGACAACTAATAAACTAAAAGTGTCTGCCAGAAGTTTTGCACCTAAAACTATGCAACCAATCACAAAAATGCAACTATGAAATATTTTTAATTTCGAGTCCTGAGATGTTAGTTCTTCATTAGAGTGAAGCAACGTACAGTAAGTCACCACAATCTCAAACTGCATTGGTAAAAGAGAGATCTCTAAAACATAGAAAACTTGCTGTTCATATTCAATTTTTATAGTCACAAATTGTTTGTGTTTCACACTAGCTTTTCAACTTCTGAGATGTCTTCCTTGAGAAGACAGAAATTTGAATGTTCAGTTCATTTCATTAATTTTTGTTTACTAACCAAAGTGGTTGGTGGAAATAGAAAATCAAATTGTCAAAATTGATGTTTTCTATAGATTTTTAAATCTGCTGAAAATGTCACTAAAAACAATTAAACATTTAAAACTAATTCCCACAAAACCTTTTTCGGCTTAGCACTGAAAGTAAGCACAATAATTGCATCCTGTAACATTTGTTAAAGTATACACAGTTGATGCATAATGTTATATGATTACCTTCTGATTTAAATTGAGGTCTGTCTCTGTTCCATCGGCACTATCTTTTGCAGGATATCGCTAAGGGATAATGGACAGTTTTACAATTATTATGTATCATAAAAAACATGCAAAAAGAAATTAGCCAAACTTTTACATTCATGGTAAAAACCCAGGCTGAATTTTCTTTGTTCCTGCCACATCTGTTGGGCAGGAAAGTTTTTCTTTCTTCTGATCCATGCAATTCATCATGAATCATAACAACATTATCTTTATCTGATTACTATTTTAAACCTAAGTTCATCGCCTGTGGAGGGACATTACAATGTAAAAGTACCTTTATCTGATTCCCATTTCAAACCTTTTTCATCGCCTGTTGGGAGATATTACAATGTACCTCTATCTGATTCCTATTTGAAACCTCTTTCATTGCCTGTTGGGGGACATCACAATGTACCTTTATCTGATTTCTATTTTAAACCTCTTTCATCACTTGTTGAGGGACATTACAATGTAAAGGTATATATATATATTCATTCGACTGCCGTCGAGATTGCTGAAACAACATCACACCATTCGGGTCTGCTTGCCATTGCCTGGGGGAATTCTTGGGCCAGTGTCCCTAGCCAAGGTGTCTGGGTATGTAAGAGGTCTAATTCCCGGTTTTGGACAGGGAAGTCTGCATAACAACAAATCACACCTAACCTGGTCTTTAGCAAGGAAGCAGTGCGGCCCCACAAATTTTGCTCTTCTTTGTACTATATGTTTGTGGAAATTAAATAGATTGAAGATTCACGTAAATTTCGGCTTTTGTTGGATGGTTCTTCCAAGAGAGATTCTGAGCCTGCATAAGTAATCTGTAAAGTTACCTTTATCTGATTGGTATTTCGAACGTCTTTCATTGCCTGTCGGGGGTCATTAAAATGTACCTTTATCTGATTCCTAAGTCAAACCTCTTTCACTGCCTGTCAGTGGACATTACAATGTAAAAGAACCTTTATCTGATTCCAATGTGAAACCTCTTTCATGGCCTGTTGGGGACATTACACCTTTATCTGATTCACAATATTAGCAGGTTTCCTTTTTGGGGACATTAGCATTATCTGATTCCTATTTTCAACATTTTGCTTCACCTGCAGGGGACATTAAGCTTTTTACCATGTGTTGCCAAGAAAGGCTTTATGGCAATTACAGTATCTTTCACCACCTGCTGTCTGGAAGGGTTTTATGGGAATTATCTTTCACCACCTGTTACTACCAGGAAGGGGTTTCTTTATTCTCATTTGTTACAACTCTCAAGATCACTTATACACCATTAAACATATTAATTTATCCATAACTGTTTGCCCTTCCTCATCCTTTAGGGGAAAATGTTCTGTATTTTTTAATTGGACTATTTTAAAACTATCATCAACAATACTTTTGTTTTGCTTGTATTAATGGCCTAAAATTATGTGTTTTCTATTTGTTATTAAAACACAATAAATTTGGTATTTTTCCTACCATGCTATGAAAATATAACACTAATATTTCCAAATACATTGTAAATTATCATTACCTATCAAATGCAAAGCCAGTCTCACTAATGAATAATGGTTAGTAATAAACTTAACATGTAATTATAATATCTTATCAAAAGTATCTTATAATGTATTCTAGTACCACACACTGGTAACCAACATGTTGTTAACATTACAGGTACTGCTAATTTATAATTTTATAGTTAAGAGAAAGAATAACTTACAGTAATATTATTAAAGAAATAAAAAACTAAAACCAAAAATGAAAATAAATTAATAAATTAAAGCTGTTCTCAAATAAATTATTATCATCTTTTAATTAATAATTCAACCTTATTATGAATATTAATTAATTAATCTTTTCCAAAATCAAAAATTTTTTTAAATTGAGTTAACTAGTATACACAAAATTAATGAATAACAAGAAAATGTTGTACAATTAATGGCACTTACATTATAGAAAATCCCTTTGTTGTCATGTGTCCAAGCTAGACTAGAAAACTTCACTTTCTCCAAAGTGTCTGGAAGCTCTTCCTTTCCTTCAACTTTCATAAACTAAGAACAAACATCACACACAATACATATTATATATTTTAGTATTTTCAGACAAAGTCATAAGGGCTATTACACATACTTCAATCTGCTGATTGGCTTCCTAATCTTGGGCTACTTGTGATAGTCCAAGGTAACGATTTTGCAAAAGCAAAGGCGGCTTATTCACATTTTGCCGAAGTGTCAATTGACTGTTTACAAGAACTTCTAGATTAAGTTCAATACCCGAGAAGACAAAAAAAGCTACTAAGTATGGAATGAAAACATCCAATGGTAAGTTACAAGCATTAGAAAACAGACATATTGCTACTTTTTCATAGATTTTTTACAGAAACAAAGAAAGCGTAAGTTTTTTTTGTTTACCAAAGGTTTAGACTGTCTGCGACACAGGCTAAAACAAGAGTTGCAAATTGAAAAATTCACTCATTTAGCATCTCCAAATTAGCATATATTTAAATATTTGATTTTGGCCCAATATGTTGGAAAATACTAAAACAATTAGAGCTTTCGGCCTTAGGGACTACGAAACAGTAGCCTATTTGGCCTTAGACCTCACGGACTATTGCCTCGTAGTCCATGCAGCCTCAAGGTCTAATTGTTAAATAGATTTCATGAATACAAGAACAGTACAGTACAAAGAATGCAATTAATTTCAGGTTTTGCTGGGAGGCACAAGCAAAAGCTTTTGGGACCAAATCCCTAATCCCAGACATGGCATCACTTTATCAATGACAACTTTTGATATTTAATAACTTCAGGATTCACAGAATATTTATGTATGGCAAAAACAACTTTGGATATTTTTACCTGACTGTCTGAAAAACTACATTTTACATTCTTTATTATTATTGAGAATGTTTAATTTACTATAATTTAGATTGTTTTACAAGTTAACGAAAGTGCTTTAGTCTAAATTTTGATGATCATTCTCTATCATAAACCTTATTTCTTTATATTCATTACTTTTATTATAGAGTGAATTTTGTGAACCTTTACAGCCATCGATGGAACACACCCAATACACCCACATGCATACAGGCCTGGAGTAGGAACTAAATATTAGTAAAGAGAGGACATTATAAAAGTAATTTCGAAACACAAATATAGCGCTCAAAGCTTTGACTGTTTTGGTCGCCATGGCAATTAATTTGCCAACCTCCTAAATGTTCCCATTAACGTGCTGCCACAAATATTTGATGCAAGACAATAACGTACCATTTTTGTCAGGACTTCTTGCATCCTTGGGACACAAAAAAACACTTGGCATATGTCAAGGGAGATGAAGAAAAGACAACGTCACAACTTACCCGTGATTTAAATTTTTAACCAGGGGACCCCCTAATTTTGAAAATGACCAGGGCTCCACTTTGGGACACTGGGGTTCCCCAGGACCCTTAATTTTCAGAAGTAGTGAGAATGCTACTTCTTTTTCACCTTTAGGTTGTTTTAGATTTACTTAAAACTTACCACCATAAGGTTAAAAACAAAAACCATTCTTTCTAAAAAAAATGGCGACCAAACTGATATACTTGACAATCTTGTTAAAAAGTACGGCCGCAAAAATGTGACTTACAGTACAAATAACTAAGCTTGTAGCACTGAAAGAAAACATCAAAAGTGAATGAAAATAATAGAAAACATTAGGGGAAAAAAAGGAGCATTTAGAGAATCTAGGAAAAATGAATGGAAGGAATACAAAAAGGGGAAATTAACAGAATGTCAATGTGAATGGGACAAAGAAAAGAGATCACGATATGGGAAATACATAGATGCCAACTCTCCCGCTTTTGGCAGGAGACTTACACTTTTTTGCTTCCTCTCCCCCTCTCCCGCTTTGGTACATAAAACTCCCGCTTTGGTACATAAAACTCCCGCTTTGGTACATAAAACTCCCGCTTTGGTACATAAAACTCCCGCTTTTTAGGTTCACTAGTATCAAACAGACTTCCTCCTTGTCTTTTTGTGTTACAAATAGGTGATTTCTATAGTGCACACACTATCAGCCGTCATCCTAATTATCCTATCAGTGGATTGTTAAAAACCCCAATGCACTGTAAAACTGATTAAACATTTGCGACAACCGATATCTGTTACCGGTAGTCAACCAGAACACCTTAGATAAAAGTCGACTCACAAAAATGTCTCCCACTGTTCAAAATTTTGGGGTGGCATCTATGGAAATAAGAAAAGAAAACACAAAATGAAAAGTAACAGTTACTTACTATTTATTTTAAAATCTGGAAAATATGCTCCATGGATGCAAGCAGAATTTGGCAGGTAGATCAATTTTGTGCAAGTGAAAGCAAGCAAAGAGTGATTGCTCACCTCAAATGGTAATGTCTGTTTTATATAGACTATTAGTGAGATATCAGCAAAGAATAAAGGAAAAAAGCACTAACCTTGACAGTGACCCAATCTGAGCCACTTTTACTAAGAGCATATGCTAACAACTCTCCATCCTCTGAAAAGGCTTTGCTATGCAGTGCTACTGTGCCGTCATCTGACAGTTTGTTGGGATCCAGAAATTCTGTTGCTTTTCCATCAAGGGTGTCTTGGACAAACATCACACTAAAATTTATGTTTCAAATATTTAATCCATTTTATTTACATTATTTTATTTTAAGTCTAATACTGTACATAAGTCAGGGCATGAAAACTAGGTCAATAGTACAAAAATAGTCTAGAATCTCCAAAGGTTTTAAATTGCCTATTTCAGCAAAATGTGTTTTTACTAATTCAGATAGAGCAAAAAAAGTTCTTCAAGACGTTTTTATATTGATTTTGTAATAAACTTTTAGTTTTTGAGATATTCTTTCTAGTCTTCTCAGAAATGGATTTTATGGTGATGTTGCGATGGTCTAAACTGTGAAGTGTCAAGAATATAATTTCCAGTTTGCAAATGTTTGTGAATCAAAAACGCAAACTTTGAGCTGAAAAATCCTCAAACATATGTTTTATACTAATTACTGCCAAAAAGGAAAGGTATTTCTAGTAAGTTGTACCCTGTTTTTTGCTTCTCTTGCATTGATTATAAATGTACAAGCATGATTGCAGCTCCAGAATTTATAGCTGCTAGAGATGCTAAAAGCATCAAATATAAAGCTGCCTTCACATCAGATCAATTTCCCCTTTCCCCATCCCTTAATGAAACCTCTGAGTCCCAATAGCCTCTTTTGTTCCCCCTGGCCAACAATTATACTACAGTTCTTCTTTTTTCAAAGTTTCAGCAATATCATAATTGAGAATCATATCTATTTTATTAACTTGCGTAAATCATACCTTTGGTTCTGAAGCCCAGAGTTGTAAGAATAGAAATATCGTGGACCTTGTTTGTATGGACAGCCATATTTTGGGTAATCCCATAGTTCTGTGAGTCTAAACAGTACAAAATATTTATATCACTGTATTACTGGCCCACTAAAATGAATGATTTTGCTAACATTTTATTTGAAATTAAGACTGATCTTAAAAGAGTAAGTCATCTATAACTAACATGCTTAACAAGTAAATATGCTACACAGAACTTGAAATTAAGACAATGTTGAGATTGTACTTTTGAGTCTAGTTGCAAAATTTTAGTTTCAAAATAAAAAAAAGTTGAGAAGTAGTGGTAATGTAGCAACTGACGACATATAACCTTTGTTTTACTTAATTGGTTATTGAAGATATAGACCCCATTTACACTAGCTGAAGATATCTCTGAGTACTCCCAGAGTATTCCCAGATCATTCGTGAAATTGCATTCACACTGGCATAGTTTGAGTTGTTCGAGATCACTCGACAACTTTCAGATTGCTTTCACACTTATTGTACTCAGGTTATCTTGTTGTTATGGTAACAGTTAGAGCAGTGCGAGTAGATTTGCAATATGGAAGATGCAATCTATTCACCTGTTATTGTGGTGCTTGTTACATTAAAGTAGGCATTTGAGAACTCAAAGGAGGGATAGCCCAATGTTAGAATCTAAAAATTCAAGTAAATTTTGAAAGACATTGAAAAAAAAAGAATTTTTCTTGTAATTTCATTGATGATTTTCTCAACCGTAATCGAGCACAGAGAGTGGTCGCAACTTGGATATTTATTGAAAATAAACCCACATCCACACCTAAGTCTTTTTGCAAGCTCGCTAGTTATTTCAATTCAAAGGCACACTCCTTTCATCAAAGATAATTTTCAAGAAATATATCTGGAACGTTTGGATGTTAGAAATCATACCAGTTGCCATGACAACTGGAGTACTGCAAGATAACTTGTCATTTACACAACAAATCAAGTGAATCGGAAACACTCCAAGATTACCTTTCTCGAGTGAACTAGCTAGGAATACTCCCGAAGTACTCCTGAAATTCAAGTGCGTTTACACTACAAAAGTTAGATAACTCGAGTAACTAGGAAGTACTCCGAGATAGCTCAAGTGCCATTAGTGTAAACGGGGTCAGACTGCTCAAAAAATTGCAACCGCTGTCAAGTTTTAAGGCTGTGTTATAATTAGTCAAGGTTCCAGCTGTAGATTTAATTGCTATCTATTGCACCCTTGTAAGATCAATCCTCGAATATGGATCATCAGTTTGAGCAGCTCTACCAGAGTATTTGAGTGATATTGTTGAGGGCGTACAGAAGAAGGCCCTCCGATTAGTATTTCCTTGCCTGGCGTACAGTGAGGCTCCAGTATGGATCATCAGTTTGGGCAGCTCTACCAGAGTATTTGAGTGATAGTGTTGAGGGTGTACAGAAGAAGGCCTTCCAAATAGTATTTCCTGACCTGGCAAACAGCAAGGCTCTAGTATGGATCACCAGTTTGCATTGGGCAGCTCTACCAGAGTATTTGAGTGATGTTGTTGAGGGTGTACAGAAGAAGGCCCTCCGATTAGTATTTCCTGGCCTGGCAAACGGCAAGGCTCTAGTATGGATCACCAGTTTGGGCAGCTCTACCAGAGTATTTGAGTGATGTTGTTGAGGGCGTACAGAAGAATGCCCTCCGATTAGTATTTCCTGGCCTGGCATACAGTGAGGCTCTGGTTAGAGCTGATCTCCAGACTCTTGCCACACGTCATGGTCAAGCTTGCGTTAGGTTTTTACACAATGCTCGCACGCAAGAGCCACTATGCTTGGTGCTTAAATCTACTGCATCACAGACAAATTATCATTGTTACACACTCAGGTCAGGAAACTCAAATTTAATTAGACAACCATGTAATACAGAGAGACTATGTAAACTCGTAACATATAAGTATTCAGTAGCAATTGCAGAATACCCGTCCACTACCCATCCACTATTGTTCTAGATTTAACTGCGCATATATTTCTTAAGAACGAGGAATGCGCAGAATAAATTACAGAGTCTGAGAATGGTCGGGTATTCTGCAATTTAGCCAGTATTCATAATATTATATATTCTTGTATTGACCCCATTCATGCAATTCAGCCTTAGGTGCAAAACTGAAGGAAATAAACACATTATCAGTATTAGTATTACTAGTGGCGATTTTCAGCAACTTGCAATGCAATGCTGACATTATAATGAGAAATAGCAAGTTGCTGTGACGTGTCAGACGATCGAGGGCAAATTTTTTTGCAATTCGCAATAAACTCGTTTGTTATGTAAGATAAAACCAGTTGATAAAGCCATTCATTGGCTCTTCACATTGGTTGAGACATTGGAGTTGCACAACAGGTTGATGTCAAAATGTTACACGCTGTAACTGGTTAAATATTACAAGAATGGCATGGGTAAGAGATATAAGAAGCAGAATATCATGAAAATTTACAAATAAATGCGCTAAACTTCAGAATACCCCGCCATTTTCTGTAATTTATTCCTGGGTATTCCGATTCTGAAGTTGCTTCAATAAATGAATTTACAGATTCGCGCAAGACCTACAAGAATTTGTTCCATAATTAAAATACCTTGACTTGAATTTGTCACGAACGGGACATTGTTCTAAGTACGGCATTGTAATAGAATTTTGTGCCTCAACGAAAGCTTTTGTTTCTTCAGAATCTGGATCTTCCAGCCATGAATAAGGATCTGCTATGGTTTTACCATGATAATAATTCACAGTAGAACTTCTTCGAGTGGCGGGATACTCAATCTTCCGGACAAATTCCGCCATCTTTTAAAACTTGAGATCCAGGCTATCTCTCTGTGTGGACCGAGTGGAGCAGGTGGCACATTCCACGTTTAAAAGAGTGCATTATTGACTTTTGTGCGGTCTAATTGGTTTAAATCCATCACGTGATAAAGAAAACAATCAGATATTGACATTTTAAAACTTTTAAAGACAAAAACAATTGAATTTGCATAAGTCCTTTTATATAACAACGCTTTTATCACTTACATTTTTATTCGCTTCCCCTGAAGAAGGTTGTTGTTTCAACCGAAACGTTGGGAAACTTTAAACCTATTTTTTAAATGTATATATTTTAACCAGAGTTACTGTGTTTTTTAACAACTTTATCCTACTATTTTTATCGTCGACAAACTAAAAGTAAAGTAACTATTTTTTACAAAATAGTTTTCAAGCCAAACAAGGTTTGAAACTCCGATAGAAGAGGGTCCCCTATACTTTTTTCGTGACGTGTGAATGGGTATTTTTTGCTTTGCGTGAAAAGTGAATGACAATTTATTATCTACGTGATTTGTGAATCTATACTTTTTTTCGTGATCCGTGAAAAATGTACTGACTTTTGCGTGAATTGTGAACAGAAGGAGCTTACTTTTTTCTGTGAACATGAAGCTGTTTTTCCGCGGCAAATTTTTCGTGACGCGTGAAATGGCCAATTCTTTTTGCGTGAAACAGTTTTCAGAAGAGGTATAGAGGACCCTCATAGAAGATGAAGAAAGAAGAGATAAATGAATGCAAGAAAGACGGAAAAGATTTCAAAGTTTCGTCTAGTGAGTACGCCTGGACGTATTTGTAATGTTTTTTCGCTTTAACTAGCGAAAGATGTTTTGTCCTCGATAGTTTTTTGACCAACAAGTTGGATTTTACTAAAACAATTATTCCTCTCGTCCTCATGGCCTCTGAGTCCGAGCCTCATGGGCTATTGACTCAGATGTAGAACTTCAAAAAGCAAAAACCACTCAAACTCTACTCCACGGTTTAGACCACAGGAGGCCCAAGCTAACGTTTCGAGGCGATTTGCTATGTTACTCAATATCAATGTTCACCAATTTCCACCTTTAAATTTTTCCAAAATAAAATTCTTTGAAACTTACTCAG
>JAOBRB020602003.1:0-15272 GCA_027575285.2 Zoanthus pulchellus | reverse complement strand
ATCATTGTTGTCATCATTGTTGTCATCATTATGGTCATTATCATTGTTGTCATCATTGTCATCATCATTATGGTCATGATCATTGTTGTCATCATTGTTGTCATCATCATTGTCATGATTATGGTCATCATCATTGTTGTCATGATTATGGTCATCATCATTGTTGTCATCATTGTCATCATCATTGTTGTCATCATTTTGGTCATCATCATTGTTGTCATCATCATTCTTGTCATCATCATTGTTGTCATCATTATGGTCATCATCATTGTCATTATGGTCATCATCATTGTCATCATTATGGTCATCATTGTCATCATCATTATGGTCATCATCATTGTTGTCATCATTGTTGTCATCATCATTATGGTCATCATCATTGTTGTCATCATTACGGTCATCATCGTTGTCATGATTATGGTCATCATCATTGTTGTCATCATTATTGTCATCATCATTGTCATCATTATGGCCATCATTGTTGTCATTATCATTGTTGTCATCATTCTTGTCATCATCATTGTTGTCATCCTTATGGTCATCATTATTGTTGTCATCATTATTGTCATCATCATTGTTGTCATCATTATGGTCATCATCATTGTTGTCATCATCATTGGTGTCATAATCATTGTTGTCATCCTTATGGTCATCATTGTTGTCATCATTATGGTCATCATCATTGTTGTCATCATTATGGTCATCATCTTTGTTGTCATCATCATTGTTGTCATCATCATTGTTGTCATCATTATGGTCATCATCATTGTTGTCATCATCATTGTTGTCATCATCATTGTTGTCATCATCATTGTTGTCATCATCATTGTCATCATCATGGTCATCATCATTGTTCTCATCATTATTGTTGTTATCGTCATCGTTGTCATCATCATTGTTCTCATTATCATTGTTCTCATCACCATTATTAAATTTTTTTATCATCAAGTAGTATTATTATCATCATTGTCATCATCAAATTTTATTAATATTTTTATTAAATATTGTACTGTTATAAATAATTGTTAACAAAAAATAAATATGAGACTTACCAATGGGGTTAGGTAAAAAATTAGTTTTTATATGGATTTAAAAGTTCAAACATTGCTTTTGTTGTCAAAACAGTTTTGATTTTTGTGAACCTTCATCAAAAGAGCCATCTCCATCAGAAAATCTAGGTCAGGTAAGTAATATCACTGTCTGATACTGTAATTAATTTTGTAAAATGTTTGTCAACAATAAAGTTGAATTTTTTAATTTGTCAGTCTTAGTAAGATTCTTCAATTATTTATGCTGTTTGATAATAAATTATGTTTATAAAAATAAATTTATATTTGCATTGCAAAATAATCTGTGTTTTAGCTTCTTTGAGCCTAATAATTAACAATTATTCCAAGAGCGCATGTTGGATATTAGATGGTAAATAGCCAACGAAGAGCATAGCACCAAGTTGGCTATAATCATCTCATATCCATCAAGCACAAATGGAATAATTGTTTTATTAAATTTCATGAGTTTTCCAAACCCTTCTATACTTGAAAATTGCATAAAACGTTTAATTAATTATTGATAAACAAGATTTTTTCGTTAGTTTCCATATATGGTCATTCGGTATATGAGCTGATAACCGAGATTGAGTGAACCAATCAGAATGCTAAAAACTCAATATTCGAGGTTGAAAATTTAATAATTTGTGTTAACTGGCAATTAAGGTGCAGATTAAAGCAACAATTTTATAATATTTAAAAAAAAAATTGGATGCATATTATGGACATTAAAATATATTAATATTGTATAGACTGAAGTGTTTTACTGTGTCTTTGAATACATATAGTTGTAGCAAGAAAGGGAAAGAAAAGATTACTATTACTTGAAAGTTTTTGTTCTTTAGCTAGCCAATAAATCCTCAGTTTTTACAATGATTCTTTACACCTGAGCTCTTACAGATATACAGCACTATTACTCAGGGAGGTGCTTCTTGGATATAAATGAGCTTCCATAATGGCAGCTGGGTGTAAGAGTTGAGGAGTGAATTGTAAGATTATGGAATCATATACTAGGCAAATATGTTTGCACAGATGGCAAGTTGAAAGGGATAAATTGTCCTTAAATTCGGGTTTACCTCGGTGTAAGAACCTGTGAAGTGCACGAGTGACGTATAACAAAGAAAACAATGAAGTCAAAACAATAGATCGAAGAAACATAATAGTGATAAAACAAAGAAAAGACTTCACAGGTTCTTACACCGAGGATGAGCCTTAAATTCAGTGATTATTGCTATTGGTAACTAGTTGTGTTTTAGTGCAGCAGACTAGCAGTAATGTGAGTTATATTGCATAAGTTATTTGTACTTGCAGACTGTATAGTTCTATGGAATGTTGTATTGTGTTGTTTAGTAATAATGTAAATCTGTTTTACTACAGGTAAGTGACTTTAATTTCAATGAAAAGAGAAGAAAAAACTAAAAAATGTTGTGAGAATTTAGAGACTGATCAGAAGCCAGTCCTTTGCAATGGTTTTGACTTAAAAGTTAAAGTAAACCTGTTACTCAGTAAGTGTATGTTCCTGGATATTTCCCTTTCAGGTTGTGTTTGGTGAAAGGATCAGACCATCTGCTTACAATGTAAGATCATCAGTCTGTTTTTTGTGTACTATCCTTTTGTCATTGGAGTATTTACATCTTTGCACAATTTTTTTCCTTTGTGATAGCATGCAGTATAGGTTCTAGGATTTGAATAGACTGCCAAACAGACTCTTCGTTCATGGGGAGATGAAAAATCTAAGCTTGTTCGGACCTGTCAAGTTTTGAGAATAAAAATGTGTGAAAGATTTCACTGGATATGTATTGTCACTGCGAGGTGCACCATGGTTGCTGCCGAAGAACAAATTTTGAAAATTACACATTCCCCAGAAAGGCTAAAAATGCCTTTTTCACAGTTTTGTTAAAGCACATTGACCTTCAAAACACTGCCATTTTTGCCATACGCCTCTGCAGTGAACATTTGTACTAAGCTGATTACAGTTTTTTTGGATAGTTTGTAGACCATAAAATTTGGAAAATTTTGATGTTTTTGGAAAATGTGTGAAAATGACCAGTAAAAGTATATTCGTGCGTGATGCGTGATTTAGAAATGTGTGAAAAACACGCAAAATGCATGAAGGTTGGAAGGTTCCTGTGTTCATCAAATGGGAAGAAAAAATGGATTGGGTGGTGGTGGTGAAAAGAAAAGGAGCAAGGTCACTTTTTCATACCTAATCTGTTCAGCAATTTTATATCCTGGGTAATATTATGTTGTAGTTAACCCTAACCTTGCATGGCTCATGCAAGAAAACAATATCAGGTTTGGATCAGTGTTGGGTCTTTTAATGTTGAAGACCTGCAGTCAATGACATCCCTAACCTCAAAGTTTACTTTTTTGTTTCTAATGTCTGAAACTATTAACCTGGCAGTTTCAAGCCGTCCAGTTTAACAATTAGAATAAGAAGTTACTTCAAGTGTTATACACTAATGAAATCAGTTAAAAGTGTAATGTAATGGTTCACTTTTAGTTGAGATTGTAAAAATGCCAAAATTACCTAGTTTTCTCTCAAAGAAGTTAGTATGACTTCTGGTGTGTGACATTACAACCTGTGGGGCTGCCACAGTGCAACATGCTTTGGTCTTCTGGCGACTAACTTTTCACTTATGCAGGTTGCCAGTCTAGCCACTGTGCAATTTCAAGGTACTGTTTTTGCTGACAACCAAATCAATTACAACTACGGAGCCAGCTGGCTCAAGGTTTTTTTTTCTAAATTTGAGCCCTGATTTTATAACAGCTAAACAAAGTGTGCACAAGCATCATTGACTTGTATATATGTAATAAAATTAATTCAAATTTGAACTAATGTATGGTGATAAAAAGTGTATTATTTTTTAGGAGGCAGATTGTTTTCTTATCACAACATCAATAAAGCATGTTCAAAATCAAAGCTGTCATTTCTTTTCAAAGTGAAGACATTGTTAATTTGATTAGTACATTACTATTTAGTTGTTTGCAAATAGTATACTGCAAATTTGGTAGAGTGCTGATAGAAAATCAGAAGTCTTTGACATGTTTGGTGTTTACATGGAACTAGATTTACTGAATCTCATTCATGACTTATAAAAGAAAAGATCAATAAATCATTTAACCCTTTCAGTCCCAGACGGTTATCAACACCCAACTTCTCCTAACATAAGACATACAAAATAAAATATTTGGCAATGAGAAACTGACAGTTGATCAAGCAAAGCAAACTACAGAAGATTAACAGTAAAATTATCTCAAACTTGCTTATTAGAAAGTATAGGAATAAGTTGGGAGAATTTAGCAATAAAACTGGGATTGAAAGGTTAATCATTTTTGCTGCTGTATGCTCCAACCAGCTGTGCTTGCCTTATTACTACTGTACACTGTCTTTCTCTCTTTCTTAACCCTTTCAGTCCCAGTGAGTAATCAACTTCCAACTTCTCTTTACATAACACATACAAAATAAAACATTTGCTAATGAGAAATTGAGAACTGATCAAACAAAGCAAAGCACATATGATAAAAAGTGAAATTCTCTCAAACTTTTTCAATACAAAGTATGGGAACAAGTTGGGAGAATTGAGCAATACAACTGGGACTGAAAGGGTTAAACTCTTAAACTTTCCTATTACACTGTATTACGACATAATTTTGAGTGAAACCCTATATAGAGCAGGATGGTGAGATTTGCTCAAGACAATATTGTCATGTACAGTATGGTAAATTAGCCAAGGCTATTTGTAGGTCTCAGAATAAGGGTTATGCAGGGAAATACATGGCAGATGCTCAATATTTTTTAAATCCTGAAACATAAATAGTATGTTAAAAACATGATATAAAAAATTATTAATTTTTCAAAACTATAGTTAATTTAACAGAGTATCAGTGCTATGATCTCTGCAATAACTTACAGTGTAGTTACAAACAGAACTACTTCATGAAAATGTTCAAGATAAATTATTAACTTTTATTATTAATAATAATCATTGTTAATTATTAATAATTATTGTTAATTATTATTAATAATTATTGTTTGTTTTTTATTGAATCGCTAGATAACATTCAAAGAAAATCATGGCAAATGCCAACTTCTTTGTACAAGAGAATATGACCCAAAGAACAAAGAACAGATGAAGAAGTTGGATTTCCTAAAGAATGGCATTAATCTAAATTATCAAAATCATTGGTGAGTTCTTACACATTGAAAGTATTTTGATATCAAGAAATGTGTATTGCTCGTAAGTCACTCAGTGTTGGACAGTAACACTGTGCATCTAGAAAACATGTGTACAAGTGCTTGTGTCCAACAAACTATGAGATCGCGACCTGCTCATATTTTGAATAATTTTTGTTCTCAATTTTAAAGCTAAAAATGATGTATGAAATCCCTTAAATTATTTAGTAAAGAATTTAAAAAATTTTCGTCTAACATGGTAATATCTGATAACAAAATGTACTGTAGAACAAGAACTACCTTTTAATGATTTTTATAAAAAATATTTGCATAACATGCTTGCTCACTTTAAAAACAAAGTTGAATTGCTTGTACTAGCTGTAATGCACTTTAGTAAATAGATCACTACTTGCATACATCAATGATTACGATTTTATTGCAAGCAAACTTTGACCATGCATTGTGGGCATAGTACTGGAGATTGCAGTTTAAATGCAATTAACGTACACATTTCTGAATAGTGCTGCACAACAGCAGTTAACAAAATAATTAACAATATATTTTCTTTTCACATACATTTACCAACTAATAGTTAAATCAGCATAAAAACAAAAAGCAAGTACATTACTACAGTATCAAAATTTGCGAAAATAAAACATTTGGCTGTAAAAGCTTCAAGAGAACTAATTGAAACAATCCTTAAACAAGAGTTAAAAATACCCAATATACAGCAAACCCTTAAATATACATAATATATAGTTCTCCAATAATTGTCTCATGATTACTTTCTTGTTGTTAAAAAGACTGCAATAATTATTTTGGATTTCAACTTGGTGATTCAGTTGTCAGGACTGCTTGTTAAATATAATAATTACATATAAAATTATACTGTACATTTCTTGTTCGTTGGCCATTTCATTCTTTGATCTAGTGGTTTCCTGATTTGCTGACCTTCCTACAAAAAGACAACACATCAATATTCAGTGTTTACTCCCTTTTCTCTCTGTAGAATAATAAAGGTTCTATTTTGTTACATGTCTTATGCTGTTGTATTCTTTAACCCAGGAGGTAATTTACTTTATTATTTGAATTGTAAACAATATTCATTGGATTTTGAACAATTCCATTTTGGGAATTGTTTTTATCTTATCTTCTGAAAGGAAGGCGATTATTCTAAATGACCAGGTTCGAATTGATATCAAGTTATTGGTATATTATAGATTTTTTTTCACATGTGTCTATTTTTTACCAACACTGAAATTTCATACTGTAGTTTAAAGAAGGAAAGTTGAGTTAGTTTAGGCAGAAAAGAAACTCACACCAATACCTTATTCAAACTTCAGCCAGGCCAGGGATAAAAAGAAGGTATTTTTATTAATAACTGTGAAAACCATGCTTACCAATACTATAAAAAGAAAAGAAATATTGTTGAAATTCACGTTTTTGAACAATGAAACTGTACTGTAGAATTAAAATCATTATAATAATTATTGTAATTGAATTAAGATGTTCGTTATACATACCTTTCTTTATGTATGTAATCTAGTTTGAGATGTAATTCATGTACTTGCATATTGTAGGAATAAAACTTTTCATTTTTGTAGGATCATTGATAATATGCCTGTGACTTGGTGTTATGAAGTTATGGATGAAGACAAGAAGTACTGTTCAACTGGGTTCCCTGTGGGGTGTCATGTTACAGAACAGGGGCAGCCGAGGGATGCTTGTGTCACCAAGGTACAGTAATATGTACTTTATTTAATATATAATAATTGCTTACTAATTTTGTATATTACTGACTAAGTGACTTTTAATAACAACCTTTTATTTTATGATAATGATATTTTCATTCATCCAGTTGACTCTATAAGTAAAAAAAAAATCTCTTACATTTAGATGATGAATAAAAATATTCATTATCGAAAGAAAGTTATTGAACGAAAGAGTCCGACAGGTGAATTATAAAATCGATATATTGAAATGTAATCAGGATGAAGTAACAGCTCGTTTATCTGGCATGTTATCAAGTGACTCTTTACAAAGAGTGTTGGCGTTTGTCAAAAACATCCAGTTGTCGCAACATTCGTTAGTTAAGAACCGCCTGATGAGAAAATTTGATAAGTTAAAGCTTTGATCAAGAGCGAATTTGGACAAAGATTGGTGCCAGCTGAAGAAAATCCTGGCCAGCCGTGAGACTGCCAAATGGGTTAAAAATTTGTTTGATCGTCCACTATCGGATTCAGAAACATCAGTATTGGGGAAAGAAAACAACTTTGCGGTGACTCCAAAAAATTACCTGTGGTCGATTTCATTACAGCAACAGAAAGCGCAATTTGTGAATCAAATTTGAATGAAGCCAAAGCTGAATTGTTAAGAAGCAAAGTGTGTGACACTCTTTGTTAGAACAATAAAAGGTTGAATAGAGCAAGATGTAGCTCTAAATAAGCTATTAAAAAGAGAAACGTATTAGTTTCCACCATATTTGTTTTGATCTTTGTTTTTGGCGCGAGAGCCTGTTATTCAATCACTTGGTACAGTTGACGTTATCATTTTCATTTTTATTCGGATCCAACCATCCACACTAATACGCTAGGTCGGATCAAGATATGCAGATCCATTTTTATTCACTTTTGAGAGAGTTTTCAAACTTATGCAGATCTGTTGAATCCGATCCGTCTCTTAGTGTGGACGGAAGGCCTAAATGAATCAAAACTTACAGTATGTTGAAATGTCATAATTGCATTTTGCATAGTCATAATTTGATCTGCACAGCCAATAATAATTTTGATAGGGAAGACGCTTCATGCATCTGCACTAGTGTGGACAGGGCCTTAGTCTTGCCTTCGGCCTATTTGACCCTTGATCATTTTCTGGGGCTGATTCTGAGGGCGTTTTTCTTCTGTAGGGTACTCAGGTTTTCCTCCCTCTGAAAATTAAACTTTCAGGCCTTGATCTTAGGCATGGAGCGATTAAACATTAGCCTCAGGCTAGGAAGAATGGGCTACCACTTCCTTTACAATTATTGGTGTAAAATAGAGTATTTATTATTGATTTCTTCATTTTATTTTATATACTGTAAAACAACTGATTGTACAGGTCTTTTAATTAGATTTATAAAATACTACAAACATGATAAAAAGAAATAGGAAAGAAAAGCTCCTTCAGTTTAAATTCTTATAGAATGTAATAACTACAGTATATTATTTTAAAATTTGATTAGTGATGTAATTGATAGTCTAATTACATTAATGATTAATTGGTAATAATAATAATATTTTCAGCAGTTTCTGAATATTTTCAGCAGTTTTTGATAATTTCAATTTTAAAAATAAGATTTACTGTCTTTTTTTAAAGCAGTTTGAAGACTAGACCATTGATTTATTCTTTACGTTGTTGACATAAAACATTGATCTGAGATTGACCTCTAATGTAACTCGTAATGGATTTTTTTTATGCTTATTTTTTAACCAGGCCGAGTTCAAGAAACCAAACACATACTATGTGTTTAATCACATTGATATCGACATCACATACCACTCTGGTGACAGTGAGGAATGGCAAGGCTCCAGGCTTCTCTCAGCTAAAGTATTTCCACGCAGCATCAAGGATGCTAAGAAATGTAGAGAAGAAGGGAAAGGCTCTGAACCTCTCGGAATCCCCCATAAGTTAGAAAACAAGATGACTATTAGCTATACATACACAGTGAGATTTGTGGTATGTAAAGTGAAACAAAGTATTTTACAGTCCTGTTTTTAGCTACCACCTTTGAAGCAACCAAGCTCAGATTTTAAGGAAGAAAAAGGATTATTAATGCCAGATATACTGTACTTGGTCTATGTTGCTTAAAATCCGGGGCCCAGTTGTTCAAAAGCCGGTTAGCACTCATCCAGGACTGAATGTTCCAGCCACGATCTTGTTTCCAATCTTACAAGGAAATATTTTAGCTGTAATTTTGGGATTAACAAGACTTTCCTGGAAAAATCCAAACAGTACTCACAAATAACCGTTTACCTTTTCTTAAAGGAGAAATTTCTGTTTGAATTTTTGCTTAACCCAGGGTTAACTTAACCAGCCTTTGAACAACTGGGCCCAGAATTTGAAATGAAACCACAATTTAAAATTCTAAACCCTGGCTTAGTTATTATCACACAATTGGCATTAAACACAGTCACCATTCATTGTACAGTAAATTACAGTATAACAAAAAAGGTTTTTTTTATAAAAAAAATTTACTAGAGAAAAAAATTAGACCCCTTTAATAGTAATACTAAATTTCAAGAAATAAACATTTTTCACAGTTCCTATTACATTTTTTGAGTTTTGAAACTTGCCAATAAGATAATTTAGGGACATCTGTTGTTTTTGACGGAGCTATAATTGTACATGAAGTCCTGGTGTAATGATGTACTTTTTCGAAGAAGGTACAGTAGTTGTGGAGGTTCTCGTTGAATATTAAGACTTTCAGAACAACCATTTGTTCATATACAGTTTAAAACTCGGCAAATAGCAGAGAAATTGAGTTGTAATTACTTTGTCCCATTTTTCCTGGTACAAACACTGATGACAACAAAGACTTTTTATTGATTCTGGGTCATAGGTACCACTCCCTGCAGCTTGGTGAAAATTTTTATTCCAAGTTCTTTTAAGTAAAAGGTATACTTTCATAGGTATGGAATTTATGTTACATTATTCAAACCATGAATTCATAGATGACAATCGTTTTCTTCTTAAAAGATTGAAAATTTGCGATATACAATGGAAACTTTAAAGTCACTCTTACTGTATGCTGTCCTTGAGATGTACTATCAGACCCAACATTCAGTCCCTGTTTATATTTTTCTCACAGGAAGATGATACGAAAAAGTGGGCATCACGTTGGGACTACATCTTGGAATCTATGCCACACACAAAGATTCAGTGGTTCAGGTACCCTTACACCAAACTAGTTTTATGGCCTTTGTTTTATATGTATAAGTACATGGCTCAATGTTTATTTTTGGCTTTGGGAGCACGTGTGCTAACAGGTGTAAATCTTTAGGCGCAGTGCTTTTGAAATGTTCGGCACACAGCTAAACCTTTTTGGAGCATCTGAGTTTTTGGAAAGTTATTGCACGTTTTATAGGTACCAGAGAACAAAAATTAATTTTGCATGCAATAGAAAAACTCTTATGGTGGACAGGTTTTCTGAAAAGCCGGTCAGGTGGTGCACGAGTTGAACTGAAAAATGTCTTGTTATAATGTTTACCATCTTGTTTCCTTGCTAACACTTAAAATCTCTTCATGGACTTACTCAATTCTGTGGGAGTCATTTCCTCGATAGAGGTTATAAAATCGTTTTGTTTCTGAAACCATATTGCAAAATTTAGTTTAAATTTGTTTTATTCCTTGTGTTTACAGTATATGTTTGATAAACCAAAGAGTGCATGCTAAGTGCTATTTAGTTGCTAGAATTATATAAAATACTTTTTATATTTAGTATAATTTAATCGTGACATTGTATATCAGCATACATAGAGTACATAACAAGTACGTTTGTCAGTTTGCTTAATGCACAGTAGTTGGATGGTTTTTAGCATCCGTGGAGAGCCATCGGAATCGTTAACAATAGAAAAGTTGTAATAAATTTTCTATCGTCACATGTTTGACAGGCACATTCATGCATTCGTTAAATGGCATTAAGAATGCTCTTATTCGGCTACCAGTGAAAGTTTTCAATATGTCACGTGATATTTTGCTGTTCAGTATACATGACTTCAGAAAATTTAATCCAGCCAATTACTTGTACAATGAACAACAGTCAAGATACAACAGCTCCCTGACACAGTATCTTACTTACTCGACAAGCTTACCACGGGTAGCCCAGTAATTAACAACAGTCAAGATACAACAGCTCCCTGACACAGTATCGTACTTACTCCTTTAATAGTTTGCCACGGTATAGCTTTGGTTTTATGCTTTTGTCTGTTCGATTAAATTGATTACCAAAGGCTGCAGCTTAGAAAAGTCTAATAATGTCAAAATCAGGTTACAAAATTAGAGAAGCAGGTAACAAAATGTAAGAGAATGGATAACTGAAGGCACAGTAGAACTCTAGATTGACTTTATAATTAAAGCATAAAAACTTACTAAAAAAGGTTTGGTTCAAAAGATATACAGACTGTATATATACAGTAGTAGTTGGTGAAAACAAGTTAAAGTGAGATACTGTGGATTGTACATGTATGTGGTTTATAGACCATACTTAATTTGTAATGTTTTTTCCATTTACAGCATTATGAATTCCTTGGTAATTGTTCTGTTTTTGTCCGGCATGGTTGCCATGATAATGCTTAGAACACTTCACAAAGATATAGCAAGATATAACCAAATGGATTCTGGGGTAAGCCAAGTTACGTTAGATGGCTGAGCAAAATGTTATTGACGCATTGATTGCGGTTCGTAAGGTATTAGAAACCCCTCCCCCCTCTACTAATGCATATTATGGACTTTAGCCCCAACAGACCCCTTTTACAAGTTAACCATCAAGATTCTCTACCAAAAACCACCCAGCATTCCTTTCTTCTGACTACACTAAGTAGAGTGCCAGTAGTTTCATTATTGGGAGCTTAACTGTGATGGATTAATCTTTGATCCAAGGGATTCTTGGCGGATGTGGTTATCGCAGTTGGTGAGATCTCTGCTTTGCAGCCACAACGTCTCCAGTTCGATCGCAGCAGTTTGCCAAGATTCAAATATTTGTGTGACCTTCTTTTCCGCCTAAGCCAACTCCACTTTCCATCCTTCTTGGGTAGGTAAATGAATACCAGCGTTTGCTGGGAGCTGACCTGCGCTGGATTATTGTCCCGTCAAGGGAGAATCAAAGACTCTCATCTACTGAACACTAAAGAAACCAGAGACAAGCGTTGGCCCCATGGGCCACTAGGTTCGTAAAGGATTTAGCCAAGGTATTCTCAAAAACTCTCATATCCAAGGGGCTCTCAAAGACTCTCCTCCTCACAGTCTCTGATACAAGGGGTTCTCAGACTCTCCTCCTCACAGTCTCTGATACAAGGGGCTCTCAAAGACTCTCATCGTCACAGTCTGATACAAGGGGCTCTCAAAGACTCTCTTCCTCACAGTCTCTGATAGAAGGGGTTCTCAAAGACTCATCTTGACAGTCTCTGATCCAAGGGGTTTTCAGACTCTCAACTTCACAGCATCTGATCAGAGGATTTCTCAAGGACTCTCCTCCTCACAGTCTCTGATACAAGGGGTTCTCAAAGAATCATCTTAACAGTTTCTTATCCAAGGGGTTCTCAAAGACTCTCATCTTCACATTGTCTGATTCAAGGGTTTTCAAAGACTCTCATCCTCAGAAACTGGTGATATCAGCTGGCCAAATGAATTCTTTCCTCATAAAGGATTTCTGTATTAGCTTAACTATAAAAGATTATGTTGAGGCGTCCAAGGTTGGCTTAGTTTGTAAGATCTCTGCCTTCTATTTAAATCTCAACACAGGCAGGGCAGGATCAACAATGCAGGAAACGATCATTGAAACTTTCCACACGTTTATCTTCCACTTTACAAACAAAACAATGCAAACAAATAATTTATATTTGCATACTTGTCTATTTACATTCAAAGTTTTAACGAATTTATTAACATTTACTCCCTGAAGAAGTTACTACCGAGACCTTTTATACATTTTAAGTCAGTGTCAAACTTTTTAATACTTTTTATAATTCTAATATACCTGACTGCAATTTTTACAGTATTTTCAAACAGGCAAGTGTGACCTTCTTTTCTTTTTACTTAACTCGGCTTTCCATCCTTCCGGGGTAAATAAATGATTATCAGCGTCTGGTTGGAGTTAACCAGTGATGGATTAGTGTCCCGTACAGGGACATTCAAAAACTCTCACGAATCTTCTTAACATTATAGAATTCGGAGATAAGTGCCAGATCTATGAGCCACTTGGTTAATAAAGGGTTTAGCTGTCTTTAGTTAATGTTATCAGAAAACTGTTTTGCGTAGTGGTCATCAGTCAAGTTTTCACCTTTAATATTCACACATGTGAACTGAGAATTGTCAATCTCAATGTAACAATGAAAGACGCCACAAAGAATTCTGGGTAGATCAATGTATTAGAGATGCGATGGGTTCTGTCTGTACCTAGACCTCGTTCTCATGTTGACACCGCACGTGCCACTGTTCTGACATACGCAATAGTTATTCATTTCGTGTTCCTTTGACTATGAGTAGTTGAAGCTTGGAGTTTTGGAAAATCGTTAAATTGTCAGTGTATTGGGGCTTTTTGTGAGTAGAGATTAATGAGATTAATTTAACTTGTTTGAAAATTTCGAATAAGGAATATGTTTGTTTTGGTTCAAAGACATGTGCTATTTCGGTGTTCGGGTCATGCATGACTTTGGCAAACCAGCTTATGAGGTTGATCACGTGTACATGAACAACTGTCAAGATGCAGCAGCTCCCTGATACAGTATCTTACTTACCCCATGAACTTATACCTTTGATTTATAGTTTTTTGTTAAATTATTTGGTTCTCAAAGGTTTTAAATGCAATAAAGGGAAACTCCAGGAAAAAAGTAAACTGCTTTTATTTCAGTTAACTTAATATTTTTGGTTATAGTTTTGATTATTTATTACCCGCAACTTTTAGAATAGCCGAGATTTAATACTTTAACCTTGTGATAAAGACAAATTGAAAGTACGCCATCTTGTTAAGATTTGAGCCGCTTTACGAGGGTCAGCAGTCATTTGTAACAAAACCGTATCAAAAAAGAGAGCAGCAGTTTCGTGGGGTTTTCAAACATGGAGTGGGTTCTAACAAGAAGTAATATTTTGTTACAAAATTGAATTTGTTCCTGCTCCTGCTGTAAAGGTTTTTTGTCTGTATTTGACGCAGTGACGTAATTTGAAGTTACGCTGACAGCTCTCTGAGCTGTCGGTTCTTTTCCAAGATGGCGGAGTTTCATTTAGATTTTTTACATGACTTTGAAAGAAAATAACTCCGCTTCAAATGCCAATTTAGCAGATGTGTATTACAACAAATTAGTTCTTGGAATCTTGAGCCTTTAGTAGAAACATACTTGTTAACATCCTGGAGTTCTCCTTCAAATAAATCCTATTTGCTTCGAATCGTGTTATTCAGCTCCTGGAAGGTGTAGGTTGTCAGTCATGATTTAACCCTTTCACTCCCAATCAGTTATCAACACCCAACTTCTCATAACGTTACACATACAAAATAAAACATTTGGCAATGAGAAACTGAGAGTTGATCAAGCAAAGGAAACTACAGAAGATTAACAGTAAAATTCTCTCAAACTTGTTCAATAGAGTGTATAGGAACAAGTTGGGAGAATTTAAAAATAAATCTGGGATTGAAAGGGTTAAAATATATAGTAAATAACCTTATTTGTTGTTTTAGGAGGATGCCCAGGAGGAGTTTGGCTGGAAGCTCGTTCATGGTGATGTATTCCGGCCACCCAGAAAAAGAATGTTGCTCTCGGTTATGCTTGGAACTGGATCTCAGATTTTTACCATGTTTTTCATTACCTTAAGTAGGTATTGCAGTGAATTATCCTTTATCATAGGAAATATTGTAAAGTTGGACACTCTTGTATTGTATAGCACTGCCTGCTTACAAACATTAATATTTCCCTGCAGAAAAATGAGTTTCATCGTTAATTTACTTAGTTCAAATAATGAACATTGGTAGTTTTTGTAGGCTGTGACGACATACATTTTTAATGTTAACAGAAATACCAGAAAGGGTTTACATATTCGATACTATGTAATAATAATAATAATAACTTTAGGATTTATATAGCACCCATTTCATATGGATATAATCAAAGGCGCTTTACAATGATCAGCACAAGGTATGACAGTTGAGGGTCTTAGATAGTCCGCTGGAGCGGCTCACAGATAATATCATCAAGAAATGCCCTCAGAAGAACGGACATACCACAACACTGAAACTTCCATAATCCATTCTAACGATTTTATACTGAAAGCGATGGACAAAAAGCAGCTTACAGCTTCCCTTT
>JAOBRB020601015.1:5000-18302 GCA_027575285.2 Zoanthus pulchellus | reverse complement strand
AATTAATAGGATACGCTTTGACACATCTTTACAAAAATAATTTCTTTATTATTCTTATCTTTTATACCCTTATCCTCACCCTTGACAATGTCCTTACCCTTTACCCTTACCCTTTACCCTTACCCTTGACCTGCGTTTTAGCAACGCCGACTTTCGTAAGGCAAATAGAGATAACTATCAGTAGGTTTAGCATACACATCGGTCGATGTAAAACCATCCACAAGTGTCAATGTTAAATCCAGAACATTTATAATTCTGAGTCAGAATAAACCAGTTCAAACTTGATGGTGGGATAGAGAGAGTTAATAAAATTGGTAAACTCTAAAAGTTTCGGTAACCCGAGGGTCCAACAGTCGACCACGTCATCCCTATTCCTTCACCAAAGTCCGGGCTTATAAGGTCCTCTGAATTTAGCTAGCTCGTCCAAATCTCCTATTGTAATATCAGCATAACTACAGGCATTTTGGGACCCATGACTGTACCATGAGCCTGAACAAAATGACTAACTCCAAATTGACTATTGCTGATGACGTGATCGACATTTGGACCCTCGGGTCACTGAAGAGATCTAGACTACAGGCCTCCCGGCCCCGGGTTATTTACTTTATGTATTTTGGGAAACATGTAAAATACAGGTGTCCTACAGTTTCTGGGTTTGAATAGTTCCCCGAAAAACCTCTTCTAGTTCTTCATTTTTGACTAGTGTATCGATACATCGATTGATTGAGTCTGAGTGTTCTTTTGTTTTATCGATCTCAACCTTTCTATAGTAATCCTTGTTATTTAGCTGGCGCATTGCTTCGCTATAGTAATCTACTGAATTTAGTATTACAGTCGCACCACCCTTATCAGCTGGCTTATAATTATGTCAACTGACACGAAACATCTTTTAAGAATTTATCTGGATTTATCATGTTCTTTTCTGTTTTCTTATTGTTTTCCCATTGCCGTTTGGTGTCTCTGGTGCAGGGGTTTAGTTATATATATATATATAGTTGTTTCAGTGTAGTTTGAATAAAAGAGAGTTCTCCAAATGATGAGCTTGCAGTAAACAGGATTCTTGGGATACAGTGCCGTCCTTATAAGATTTACTGTAACATACCGGCTGGAAGAAAAACGGCGGCAAACTGTTTCACTGTCCAGCTTTATTAAAATATCGTTTCGATAATTGGGTCTTCATCAGATAATAAGTTGCTGACTAATTACTGAGGTTTAAAAATGCTTATATATACTAAATAGTATTTGTTTTTAAAATAAAACAACACTTTTAATTTTTCGGATTATGTTTCGATGTTTCAAACATCATCTTCAGCCTTTTTTAACAATTAACTAATACGGTGCTGTTTAATACATGATTTATTGAAAAATACTGAAGACAGAACTTTGAAGCTAAACTTAGGTCACAAACAAAATGGGTGCCGGTCAAAAGTATAGATTTCATTTGATGTTTCTCGTTGTAATTTTCTACATTGTTAGTAGCCTATCATGTTCAAACCTTGATATTAATAATTGACATAACAGCAAAACAGTCTCTTCCTTCCCCGGGAAATCAACAATCATATGGGAAACTGAGAAGAGGAAATGGACGTGCGAATGGGAGCCAAAAGGAATTGGGGCGAGTGGGAGAAAGGCCTTTTCATACTTCAAATCCTGTCAGAATTTTCCGTTCCTCAGGAAACGGAAAATTCCCATTGGTAAGTTTTTCACAGGAAATGTCAATCGAAATCATCAAAAAAGTAAACTTTCGTCTGGGGCTTGGAAAGTCAACTTACACGAAACATCTTTTAAGAATTTATCTGGATTTGTGTAAAAGGTGGAAAAAACATTTACCAGGGTATCATTAGGCGATAAGAAACGTTAATAATCTCAATAAAGGTCCATTATTTTTCCGTAAACTGTATAGTGAGAAGAACAAAATTAATATTTATCACTTTAAATAATGAAGAAAAGTAAACTTTTTCTATATACGTAAAAACTCCAATTTCTCAAACACGCGGTGCCGAAGATGAAGGAAGCACTAAACAACATAGTACAAAAAATATTTGTAGTTTTATCTTGCTGAAATTATGAGATGCAGTTGTGGTTTTTAAAATAGTTTAATTTCCCTGCTTTTGAATCCTTCCCCTTTAAATTTTTTTCGATCTCCCGGCGAAGGAAGAGACTGTCTTCCAGTCTATAAAACAAATACATTTTAGTCCAAAAAATCCTGTTTTGATTGCTCAGGTTGCAGGAAACGAGCCTTTTTGAAAAGTGATTTTAAAACTTTTCCGTGGGAGCACGACCCCGGACCCCCTAGAAGTTTCGTGCGGTCGCCAGTTGTTCGCTTCATTACCCTGCTCAATATGTTGCCCGCCTAAGTTATATGCAGTACCCTTCTACTTCAAAAGATAATTAATCCCATGGATCTTAGATAGTACGTAACATTACAAAAATGCTCCTAACGTAACAGACAGACAACGAGGTGCTCGGATTCGTCTAAATCCCTTGATAGATAAACTAAACACAGGGTTTAACGTCCTTATTCAAAAAGTTCAACATAACACGTAACACGGATTAAAGAGGTTTGGTCAGCTGATAAACAAGTGTGAAGAGAGTTCTAAGAGAACACATAAATCTTCTTTTTAAGTAATTTCCCACGTGGAGAAATCATATTCAGATAATGCAAAGTATATATACTATATTTTTTCTTCATGTATCAAAAACTGTTTTAATATATTTCCAAGTCATTTCTAAACATAAAATCTTTAAAGTCCGAAAAAACTTTCTCTAGCTTCACGTGATAAACTAAATTTTTTTCTCATGTAAAGTTGATAGCTACAAAACAATTTTCCAGCGTTATTACTAAAACAGATATATGCATTGATGGTAATACAATAAGCGATTCCGTCAGTGGCAACAGTCAGAGCAACGACTCGGGAAGCGAATACGTACTTGTATCGTCTGGAGGGATTCGCTCTTACGTTGAACGAAGTTTGCTGCGGATGAGGAGAAGAAAACTTTTTCATTTCAAAGACAATATAAAATGTTGTCACATCTCAGACATAAATGCTATCACGTCCAATCGAGAGCATGTGAAGTCTCCTGAGGACACAAGGGGTTCATTACCATACGTCTGGCTGGAAGAACTACGGCCAATGTTCAGTTCCTCGTCCAACCAAATACTGTTACCACCCCTAGAGATTTAAATACATATCATAAATATCATATCAACAACACTACCAGTATTCTTACCACCATCACTTCTACAACCACAACCGCTACTTACACCACCACCACCTGTACGAATACCACTACTGCAACTACTACCACCACACATAAGACCTCCACGAGTACGACCACCACTGCTACTACCACCACAATTAGTAGGAATATCACTGCTACCACTACCACCACCTATACGAATACCACTACTGCTGTTACTAGTAGAGAAACCACTTCTACTAATACCACCAGCACTTGAACGAGCACCATTACTGTTACTACTACTACTACTGCCACTAGTAAGACCAGCTTGGCTACTATCACCACCATTAGTAGGAACATCCCTTCTACAACTAGCACTACCTGTACCAATATCATTACTGCTACCCCTAGTAGGCAACCACTGCTACCATTACCACTATAACAATCACCACTTCTACTAATACCACCAATAAAAGGACAACCACTGCTACCATTACCACTAGAACAATCACCACTTCTACTAATACCACCAATAAAAGGACAACCACTGCTACTAATATCACTAGAACAATCACCACTTCTACTAATACCACCAATAAAAGGTCAACCACTGCTACTAATATCACTAGAACAATCACCACTTCTACAAACACTACCCCCACATAAAAGCACCATTACTACTACAATTAGCACTAGTATGATCACCACTGCTTCTACATTCATGTCTAAAATTACTACTGGTACAATGTATGTAACTGCTAAAAACTTTACAACTATTACTAATTATAATGTTAGTTCAATTGTAGTAAATGAAACTCTTGACTAACCCGCCTCCTATAATCAAACACTTGTTATTTCCAGCCATAAAATAATCTCTAATGTTATCATCATCCTTGTCGGCATGAACACTCAGCCATGGGTACCAAGCACTATTGGGAGCGAGGCAAAACACGAAGCTTTCCCCGGTTCCAAAAAATGTCAAATCCTTTGCTCCAAGAGTTCGGTCGGACCAAGGTGCAGTCAAAAAAGCACCAATTACCTTAAAAAAAATAGGAAGACATGAACTGCAGGTAGCCACAACAATAAAATTCTCGCATTTGGCGATGTAAAACAAACGCTTCTTTCAGTATTGGACATAAATTTATCCTAAGGTAAGATTGAGAGATTGATTGTAATGTGACAATATCATGAGCGCCTGAGACCAAGAGAGAACGGGGAAGCCTAAAAACAACCTAGAAGAGGATAGTGAAGAGGGAAATGAGAGAGGATTGCTGGGGCTCTTGGAACAAGGTGCGGGTTGCAGCAGCAGGGAGAAAAAAATGGAAAGACTCTGTAAAGTAACTGAGAATGTGCCGCCATGAGTAAATGGTTAGGCCAGGGCGCGAATAAAAATGGGCGGCAAAACGAGCGCTCTCCCTTGAGAGACGTGTGATGCAGCTACCCCCCGCAAAGCATGCTTCAAACTTGTTTTCAAATGGTGTTATGATCACGTCAAGGTAATTGGTTGTGGTAAAAAAAAATGCTTGTGTTTTACGGAAGTTTTGAACGTTTTTGGACATTTTAATGCCTTGAAGCTCGTTGAAATATAAGGAAATTTTTGAAACATCATTAAGAAGAATATTGCAGCGAGCTTACAATTTCAACATGTGAAGTTGAAGAAACTACGCAACTATAAAGCGGATATGGTGATTATTAAAATTCAAAAACCTGGAAAAGCCTGATAAACTTCTATCAGAAAACTTGGATGTTCTGCTGTGGATTAAATAATGAAGCTCTATGAAAAGACAAAGACCTTTGTTTGTGGGAGCACAGAGAACTTGTTCACTCGCTAAGGTTTGGTTTAGTGTTTTCAATATTGTTTTATCTTTTTCAAAAATGCATTCACGCTGTATACAGACCGAACATGGACTGAATGCGGGAAGCTCATGTTTTATACTAAGAACAATGAATATGTAGCCACATGCACGAACTCGATGCTATTTTTAATCCATGTTCAAAATGTTTAATTTGTAAGAATCACAAAGCTTAACTTATGAAAATTTGTCATATCTAGGATAAAATATCGGACTTTTCAGAAACTGGATCCTGCATGTTTAACCTTCTCCGTCATCAAACAAAAGACTATGCAGAATTATGATCCATAACTCCAAAAGTACAAAAAAGAACAAAATGAAACTTAGAAATATCTTGAGTATAAAATTTCCCAATCGTCTCTTAAAAATTGAGCATCTAGCTGGTTTTCAACATGTTAAAATTTTAAAACTTGTAACAGCGTGCGATGAAAAACCGCAACAACGTTTTGAGAAGTTCCATATATTTTGTAGTACTTAAATTAACATATAGTTATCACAAAATTATATCTTGTATAGTGTAATGATACCTGCTATGAAATGAAAAGACAAATATCTTTAACAACTTGTCAGATACAGTCGAAATTCTGGATGACACTCGATTCTTGTTTACGTCTGTCATTTTGAGATTTTCTTTAGTCAGAAGCGCGCTCTCCCCAGTCCTCCCTGCATCACACGTAGCACAAGAGATAAAGTGCCCGTTTCACCGCCCATTCCTATTAGCGCCCTGGTTAGACCAATGCGTTTTCTCATATAAGGGCGTAGAATGTAGGCCCTCAGAGACTTCAATTTTTGTATGCGTCTGTCACCTGAAAGCTCTATGTCCACCTTAATTGAGTGGTAAAGATGGTATTAGTATTACCTCTTTGTTTGACGTCCTAATTAACAACACAGTTTCTTCTTCATTTTCACACATGTCGTACAAAGACTTCACGCTGAAAAGCAGTTAAAACTAAATTAATAAAGCTAGATTTTTTAACATTTTATATCATACGATACTTTTATAGTTTTTATCATTGGTTGGCTTAATCACTAGCTCTTAAGGTGGTCATCCAGACTGGAAAATCGCAATAATAGATTTTGAGAGGTAAAGACAAGGTTATTTAAAACTATCGTTTCTTTCAAACGGAAACCCGAGTCTGAGAATGGCATATAGATATTATGTCACATGATCACATAACAGTGCTCACCATACTAATTTTCGAAAGAGCGGTTTCAAGCGACAAAAGACAAAACAATTCCTGTTTCTTGGCTATTTGCTGGTGTCTGAGATCATCATGAAGGGTTAAGTAGGCTAAAACCTTGCCAATTTTAAAGAAATTCGTATTGGCACTGTGACCTGACACAAAAACGTCGGAACGATCGGTTCGATCAGTTAATAGTTTGTCACTTATGGACAAGGGGCCAAAATAGCAATTGTGCCTGGTTTCACCAGCGCTTTCTTTGTTTCTGTAATTTCTATTAGACAGTTATTCTGCTAAGATAATTTTTTGCAGTATGCAAGCCTAGTGTGAAACTGATAAAAAACATTAAAAATATTTGGGAAAGGGGTTCTTCCGGAATTTTTTTTTATCAAATTTCCTAGGATGAAATGGGCCATTCAAGATTGGGCAAAGTTACCCACAGAAATTGTATTATTTTGCTTTCAATTTGCCGGATTTTTAAAACAAAATCCACAGGAACAGAAGGGAAAATTTGGAATTAGGATTATCACGATTAATTGTTTCAGATCGCATTACTTGCAGGTAAAATTTGTGTTCTTTGCTTCGGCTGTTTCTTAAACTTAGTCAAACGTTTATGAAATTTTAGTCCAAGTATCGTTAAGAAACATACAAATCGTGTTGTTTCTTTTTTTCCCCACTTTTTTTATACCACTCGATCTCATTCCATCTATGTTTTGTGAAAGCATTGCAAAACTTGAAACGAGGAATATATTTTATACACTGCTTTTTTGTTTGAGTAAAAAGATCCACTTGAATTCTAAATCAACATTTTTTTATTCAGTTATAAAAGTATAACATTGATAAATGGAATGGTGCGTCGGTATTTCAATGGTTTCCAGTCTAAAACGTCAAGCAGTATCAGATTTATCCTTTTTTAGCTCGTGGAGAGCTATCGGGATTGTTGGGGAATCAGGATGTCAGGAGTAAAAAATAGAAAAATTGTAATCGATTTCCGATCGTCTCAAGTTCGGGCGCATTCCTGCATTCGTTCAATGGTCAAGAATGCTCTGATTTGGCAACCAATGAAAGACGTTCATTATGCGATGTGACATTTCAGTGTTTGGTACACGCAAAGATCGCTTAAACAGCCAATTTCTTGTTGAATTTCTGGTGAAATCCAAGGTAGCTGGTCACACGCATCCATTTCTTCTTTACCGGCGCGTGCTGGTCAAGTATGTTTTTATACAACGCGTTCCAGTGACCCCAAATGTCGTCCACGACCGAGAAACAATACGCCGTGTCCTAAGAGGCATTTTTTAAGTCTGCCAAAAATTTATCATGATCAAAATTCTTCATACTGCGATAAAGACCAGGTCGTGATCACTTAAACCAAGATGCAAATTTCCCGAACTGAAGCGTTCCGAGTGACTGGCCAGAATAACATCAAGTAAACTCTTTGTTCTATCAGTCACCCGTGTGGGCTTTGTTATCTTTTGTTATTTTCGAAGCAATAGCGATTACAGAAATCAACTAGATCTTTGTTTGGAAATCGATTTTCAACGAAGTTCGTGTACATATCTTGGTTGAAGTTTCCCAATAAGACCAGCCGCCTGACATTAGCGGGTAAGGGTTGAATAAAGTTGCTAACGAGTCTTGGAAAGTACCCTTAATTAAAGGAATTTCTATTACTAGGGCATTACTAGAGCGCAGTATATGTTGGGGATTATGCCTACGCAGTTGCAAGTATTCCGGCCAAGCTTTACTAAAACGAGCTCAGTGTCCAAGCTTAAGATTGTTGAGTTGAGTGTTTTCCAGGGTAGGTAACCATCCAAGTTCAAGGACATCTTTTTCCGAGCAGAAACGATTTAAGACGAAACCGGCAGCAGCATTTTGAACACGTCGCACTCTTTTCTGCAAAAATGTTGGAAGTGGGTAAGTGACAGTCATTAACATGGAGTTTAGAAAGGACGAGACTCTGAACAAGAGTCTTTCTTAGGGTGGCTAGCACATTGCATGTGACGTTAGCTCATTTTTATGTTTTGTCCATTTAAGGTCCTCACTATAACAAGTTCCTAATAACTTAAAATTTTCCACCTTATCAACTCGCTTGTTTGGGCGTCTGTGTAGCTTTTGCAACTGAGCATGAACAGCATGTAGAAGAGACCAAGACTCAGCTTCAGTTAGCTCGACAACCATAACAGCAACTACTCCTCAGGTTTGTTTCTGGGATGACTTAAGGAAGTCGTTCAGGTAGATTGACTTCTCTAGATTCATGTGGCCCTGTGACGTATGTTTCCACTACAGTATTCTCGGAGCATGTTGGTAGTAGTCGATCTGTGTGTCGGCGCCAAATAATATCTGGTGTCACCTGAACCTTATACATCAATGGGTCTGTTTGTTGGACAACCAAACCTGATCGCCACTTTAAATTTTCACGATAGTCCCGTTCCAGGACCGAATCTCCCACTATAAACTGTCGTTGTTAACTTTTCTAGCTATTGCTGACTGTAGGCTTTGCTCCATTTGCTTGTTTAACTTTTTCGTGTACAAGTTTGGCTTCACTAGATCCAACCGAGTAAATCATTAGTATTGCAGGACTTTCTCCCGTAGTCACATGTGGGGTGTTCCTATAAACCATGAGGAACTTTGCTAATTTTTCTCTAACCGAGCAGAAGCTTTCACTCATGGAACGTAGGACCCGCTTGAAGGTTTGGACAGACCGTTCTGCTAATCCATTTGTTGCTGGATGAAACGGGGCCAATGCGATATGTCTCATGCCATTGGACTTTGTAAATGACAGAAATTCCATTGACATAAATTGTTGACCATTGTCACTAACAATCTGATTTGGAATACCAAATCTCCCAAATAACTCTCGCGGAACTTCAATGGTCTTTGTTGAAGATGTCGTCTTCCAAGGAGGCAGCGTGGCGCAGTGGTTAGATTTGGGGCTTTGAATGCGGAAGACCCGGGTTCGATTCCCCGACTCTGACCACTAAATGAATTTGTCCTCGGCGATCCCAGGGAGAAATTTACCACGCTTTGTAAATAGCCAACTGGTTTGCCTCCTACCAGTTGGGATTCTTAAGTGGGGAAGAGGGAGGTTTTTAATATGACACTGAAAAGCCCCTTTAGGGGAGTTGTCATTCTAATTTTATTTTTTAATTTTTATTTATTTTATGTCGATTTTATAGGGATCACTTCAGGCCACTTACTGTGCGCATCCACAACCATTAAGAACATCAAGTCTTAAAGTGGACCAGCAAAGTCAATATGTATTCGCTGCCAGGAAGTAGTAGCCCACTCCCATGGGTGCAATGAAACTTTTCTTGGCATATTCTTGTTTGTTGACAGCTACTACAGGCCTTAGCCAACTCTTCAAGTTGCTGGTTCATTCCTGGCCACCAAACATAGTTTCTTGCCAAGGGTTTCACCTTCACTATACCTAAATGGCCGTCGTGTAACTCTTTCAATATTCTAGCTTGCAACTTACTGGAAATACAGTAACTACTCTTGCTCCCCACAGAATACACCCTTGGTGGATTGATAGCTTATCTCTTCGGTTGTGGTATCTCCTTCTGGGAGCTCAGACCAACCTTCTGGATTACCATGTAAACGCTTGGCAGGTTAGGGTTTCGCTGTGTTTCATTGGCAACCAATTCACAGGTAACCGGTGGTGGGTCAAATTGTGTAGAGTAAAATCCATCAGAAGAATTAAGGTCTTCTTCTCCCTTCTCTTCCTGTTGAAGAGAGAGTCTCGACAACAAACAGCGTTACAATGTTTTTCAGTGCTCTTATATTCAACGACGTATTGGAACCCTGGTAAACATTGCATACGGTTGTAGCATGCCGCCGTCATTGCAGGAACTACCTTCTCGGAGTTAAAAAACGACTGTAGAGGTTTGTGGTCAGTCACAAGCGTAAACCGTCTTCCAAAGAGGTAAACATGATGTTTCTTCACGCCCAATCCAATTGAGAAAGATTCTTTGTCAGTTTGTGCATATTTACGCTTAGTTTTAATCAGTGTGCGACATGCAAAAGCAACCGACCTTTCACTTCCATCTGGCATGACGTGAGATAGAACGGCACCTATTCCTGTGGGTGAGGCATCACAAGCTAAGATTAGTGGTAGTGCTGGGTTGAAGAGTGAGAATACCAGCTTGGATGTTATCAACAACGTAGCCTTGCTATAGGCCTGCTAGCACTGTTCAGTCACAAGCGTAAACCGTCTTGCCAGTTATTGCCTTGCTCAACTAAATGGTGCAGGGGGTGCAAGATTGTGGCCAGGTTTGGCAGGAACCGGTTGTAATAATTAACTACTGAGCCCCAGAAGTAATAGAAGCTGTCCATCGTTCTCAGGCTGAGGTGCATTCACTATGGCCTCGATTTTCTCTCCAGTTTTATGTAGACTCTGCTTGTAAATCTCATGTTCACAAAACTGTACTCTATCTTTGAAAAACTCTTATTTCTCTCGATTTGTTTTGGGGCCTCCCTCTTAAAGCCGTTTAAGAACCACTCTTAAATTCGGCAAGTGTTCTTCATCAGTTCGACCTGTGATTATCGTATCATCCAAAACACACATGCAAAATCTTGAATGGAATGAATTTCAAATATCAGTGAGAAATCGCACGAAAAACGAAGTTTAAAGAAAAACTTCGTTCGATACCAATGAATATCTTAAAAGAATCCGATTGCTAACTCAATTTTCTGCATTTTCAAAACCTCTAACGTTTTTAGCCTGTATTGTTGCAAGCTGTAATTGTTATTCTGCTTTGGCTTCGCATCATCCACCTCCTTTTCTCAGTTAATTTGTTCATAAGTTTTGTTGCACGATATAATTATTATTAATTTATATAATACATTAATATATAAGTCGATTACTCCTATATTTTGACCATATTAAATTGTCTTCATCAGGGAGTGTAGAAGACCAACCGTTATACACACGAGAATTATACTAAATGCTTACGCATCATGGGGTGCCGAATATTGTAGAGATTTGCATCCAGTATTAGGGAGCTCGGAAAAATGCTACAAAAGAACTTCCAGTTATGACTTTTAGAAGATCAAAAAATCTGAAACATTATCTGGTCTTAATTATGGATTAAGATGTAACTAAACTATTGCCAGAAAAAATTGGTATATATGCCCCGAGCGGGAATCGAACCCACGTCTCCCTGATCACTAGTCGGGCATGCTAACTAAACTAAACTATTGTAGTTTATTTATTGAGTTGCGGAATATGTGGTATTCAATATGTGAGCTCCACAATTCCGTCTACGTTTCAGCAATCACAAAAGCCGGAAAAATTTTCACAACAAGGCTTTGAGGAAAAATTCTGGGGGAACACTGCACATATCAAGTATGTTTTCAAAAAGTTCTTATCATGTTCTTAAACAAAATCAAACGAAGACGTACTGACTTGAAATCGTGGTTTTCCCTCTACCACTCCAGGCAAGTAAGCAGGAATTTTTCGCTGGAAAAAAAGGGGGGAGGGAGGGAGTGAACACATTTTGTTGGAACATCCCCACGAGATTTCATCACTTTATCACAATTTTTACATTTTAAGGAAACTATTTTGCGTAAAAGTAAATTTGGGTATTCTTGCTGCACTGGCAAATTCGATTTTATTCTAATTGAGATTGTTTTACAGGTAAATTATTTTTTTTGAACCATTACTTTTATAATAAAATGAACTTTTGCACCTTTACAGACATTGGGAAGGAAGTATGAGAAGTGCACGTAGCCTCTTCCTTCACCACCACCCCTTTCTCACTGTGTACGTGTTAATTTACTAATCTACTAAACGCACTAAAAATATTTCACCTATAACCGTCTTTCTCCGTTGTAAATATGCAGAAAGGTTTCTTGATTCGTAACCTTTTAGGCAGCCACGAACACAACTTTTCCCACTACAGAAATTATAAAATAAATAAAAATATCTTGCTTAAAAAAAATTTATTACATGGCAAGTCAGGTTTACAAGGTCAATACCATTAATGATATATTTAACGGCCACTTTCTATTAAACGGCTCCTATCCAATATACGTCCAGCTCAAATTAGGATTTTTACTTAGAGGCCCCTCTCCATTAAACGCGCCGTATTGGAGAATCCAAACAAAACGCATCTCTGTATTGGAGGAACAAAATCGTCCCAACTCATTTTAGAACATTACAGATTCAGAAATCGACGAAATGAATGAAATGAACAATAAATTAATTGAATGAAATGAACATGCCGCTCGTTGACGACGATCTTGATGAAATAGGTGAAGTAGACATCGAGGCTTAAATGTTTGTCACAGAATTTCTGTTGTTTACTTGTTTGCAGAGCATTGTGTAAAACAGAAATTACCAAGCTCATCATTCGATAAATAGATACTACACGAAGATTGCAATGTCTTCACAACTGTCGCAACAGTTATTTGACACTGTTTTGTTAAACTGCACTAATCGTAAGTAATTTTGTTTGCTAGAAAACTTTAGTTAAGAAGTATAAAATATCGATCGTAATTATCTATTAGGCGCTCCCTCTAAAACCCTGAATTTTAATTAACACCCAGGGCCCGGTTGTTTAAAGGCTGGTTAAATCTAACCTTGGGTTAAGCAAAAATTCAAACAGGAATTTGTTTTTAAGGAAAGGTAAACGGTTATTTATGAATACTGTTTGGAGTTTTCTAGGAAAAGTCTTGTTAATCCCAAAACTACAGCTAAAATCTCTCCATGAAAGATAGGAAACAAAATTGTGAGTTAACCATTTAACCCTTGATTAGTGCTAATCGGCTTTTGAGCAACTGGGCCCAGGACGTTAAATAGATTATTTACGGTAGCCAAATTAAGCGCGATGATTGGCCAAACTGGTTCAATAAATTCCCGTACATGAAATGGAAGTTATTTAGTGATAATAATGTAAAAAATACATTTCATTTAACCACTCTTTTTCGGATTTTATTGTTTCGGCTTATCCTTGGTTAGCGGCGACAACGTTGGCCGGAAAACCAAAAAGATGCGACTCATTCACCGATTGCGTACACTTATTCCCAGTGGGATGAAAAATTCACTTTTTTCTAATTTATTCATTTTTATGTATGTTCTCATCGTTTGT
>JAOBRB020599912.1:3348-18319 GCA_027575285.2 Zoanthus pulchellus | reverse complement strand
CTCAGCGGACTTTCTAAGACCCTCAAACTGTTAAAAACCTGTATATATTTGTAAAGCGCTTAGAGCTTTATAGTATAAGCGCTATATAAATACTGCATGGACGCATATCAAACAAAACCGGCACGAGTAACGTTCTATAAAGCTTCATTTTTCAATCACTTTTGGATCTAAATTGATGATCTTCTTGCCTTCGAGAGTCTGCTCTTTAGATCTTTCACTTCTTCCCACTCTTTGCACAGTCTGCCCCTAGGTATAAGTGAATTCTTCAACCTTTCCAATATTGTTTACTAGTGTAGCCAATCAGGATGCAGGGTGCATGTTAGACCGTTAATAGAGCGAGGCAAGCGAAGTCGCGAGGCTGGCAAGGCGACAGCATTATAGAGCCGTGCGAGATTAAGTCGAATTAAATCTCGAGTGATTTGGAGAAATGTAAGTAATGTAAGACGTAATGCCAAAAGATCCTTTTTCTTCGCAGTAGACCAATTACAATGCTTTAACTTTGTGACGTTAGCAGCATGGTGAACAAATCGGCAACGGCTCTGTAATTCGAATTTTTTTTATCAATGACAATATATAAAACAAGAAGATCTTTTTGTAAAGAGAAATATTTCAATATGCAAAACAAAATTTACCATAAAACTTAAAAATGTGTATGTTAGAATGATTTTCACACGTAAAGCACACGGCTGAGATATTTTAGTTTATGTTTGTTTCCAAATAGTAATACAAGGGTAGCATGCATGGCGAACAAACTTGATTCATTTTATCAACGACATTTATTAAAACAAGCTACAATCCTGGACAAAAAGATTTGGAACAGTTGATGATTTCGCGCGCTTTATGCAGGGTTTTCGGCTCCAGTATCTTAAGTAATTTAGTTTCCCCTGTCCTCCCCCCCCCCTCTCTAAATGTTGAAAGAACTTTTTGCCAATCGGTATATGTTTACAGATTTTAGTATTTTGCAACATTGAACGGGGGGAGAGGGGGTATAGTGTTGTGCTTTTTAAACCAAATTTTTATAGTGTCCCAAACATTTTGTCCAGGATTGTAGATTTTCGATTTCAAATAAAAGACATTTCATAAAGCAAAACAAAATGTTATGATAAAAGTGTGTATGTCCGAGTGTTTTTTGGTTTCTTACACATAAAGCACACGCTGAGATATTTTAATTTAATTTTGTTTTCAAATAGTAAAAAAGAGAGTACCTGTTCTGGGTGCTTACACAGCTACGTTCTGTCGTCCTCATTCTTTTGTCTTGCTCGTTAGCACTTTAGCGATAGCTATTACTAGCTTTATATAGTATTAAAAGTATATTTGTTCAACCAAATGCCGAATAACTTGTAATACTTACAATATATTTCATGTTAGTATGCCATATAAACCCGGGAAAGAGTCGATATTGCTCAAATTATCATCAACAACTGAGTTTGAGTAAAATAGGTCCAAGTCATATAAACTAGGCTGTTATTAAAACAGCCGTGGTGAATAGCGATGTCTGGCTAAACATCAAAATAGGGAAGCTCACGCAGAGTGCATTTAGCTCGAAGTGAAAAAATAATGTTATACTTTAATAAGTATACAAAATTTAACGCTATCAATTTGACAGTAGTTGTTAAAATAGCTAGTTGTATTGAACTGCAAAATTCCCAATTTTTTACAAAATTTATGTCCTCATTTAAATTTTTAAGATAGTAAAATTAACCCTTCTGAAAATGTCTTAGTAATGCATTCGTGTTCGCTTGTAAGTCATGCTTGAAAAATATAAATGCATTGTTGTTTGTTTTTTTAAAAAATGAAAGTCTAGCGACTTTTGTCAGTTAGGATTTGCTTCCTAGTTTCCTTCCTTTCAAATTTGTGATAATTCATTTTGTGTACAAAATGAATTTGTCTAACATACGCGGTGATTTTCGATAGCATCAAGTAAGGCAATGTAAAACATTTAAAATTAAAGCCACATGCACCGTCCGTTGTTGACAACAAGTACAACTACAACTCCAGTCAATTGCTAGTTTGTAACGACTACTTGGTTAGAAAACTTCATTGTATAAGTAAATAACTTTTGAGTTTTGATATTGTTAAAACTAGTTACTCAAGATAAGTTTCCAACAATTCTACTGAACAACTTTAATTCTCATTAAAATACGTAATAGAGTTTTTTTCTCTACGTGCATATCAACTTTAACAGATACTGTTTGCGTTACATCTCTCGTGTTCAGCCTATAGCAGCAAAGTAAACAAGGCCAAGGGGCAGATGTTTTTCAGTGAAATTTTGGTAGGTGTATTGAATGCCCCCAATACAAGAAAGAATAAATTTTAAACTTATGTTTAATATATTAATCGTCTTCTTTAATACCTCCATTAGATAAAAGCTCTCCATACTCTTGTAAGCTTTTTGGCTGTTTGACCTGTCAACTTTCTCTCTCTCTTCCATTGTGCTCGCCCAACCATGTTCACCTTTTCGATATATGAATATTAATAGCACGTGAAGACGGATTTGCTAATGAGCTGGATGTAAACAACGGCCTCGTGTTTGTGAACGTCAATCGCTGTTTCTGAACGCAGCGATTCCAACACGAAAATGTAGTATATTTTCTCTCCATTACAAACATTTAACAGGTGTAAGCTTTTATGGGAATGAAATGGAGACTTTGTCTGATCCGCTTGATATTCCAATTGCCATGTCGGAATGGTTTCAGAAGCTACGCGAAGACAAAGAGAAAACTTACGCATTAAAAGCAGAGCATGAAGACATTGAAACGGCTCAGAGTATTTACAAAGTCAAGTCTAACAGCCCGAAATCCCATTCTCCGCCTGGTTCTCAGGAAATAGCAAGATATTCAGCCAAAAGGGTTGAAAGGCCGAGACGACACTCGGGCTACGAGCCGGACTTGGACGAAATAAAAGAAGATGAAATTGTGGTCACAACGCCAGACAAAATTGCTGCCATTGACCTAGCAGCGATTCATCGTGAGCGCGCGAAAGAAGCAGGACATCTGAAGAAAGAAGATGGCCGCATGTGGAGATATAAACAGTATAAGTCCTTCAGTGGAGGAAGACCCAGGTCAAATACATGCTAAGCAAAATGGATTTTTTCATTGGATATTTACAAGAAGGTTCCAGTTTCTCAAATTACTGACATTATGTTTCCCTCGACGTAAGTAGAAGGTAACATGCAGGAGTAGGCAGAATCTTACATGTAGTTAACTGTTAGTCGAATATAAAGTATATATACTCGTAAACTCGCGGAGTGTACAAAATCTGTCCCTGGCGCCATTTAAGCAGAGAAAAATTTAGAAACCTATGTCAATAACAACTTGGCTTCTGCCTCTGGAGTTTTTGTATTTTAAATGTTGAAGGTCGCTAGTCACAGCAACATTACTTTTTGGATAACTACATTTTTTCCGATTGTCGGAAATTTGTGACGCGTCAAATTGCTCGAAATGTGGTAGATCCCATTTATCCTCATATTTTCTCCATTTGTTCACATATTGACTTCCAAATTTACATGATAAAATCGAATCTTTTTAATTTTTCAAATCTGTATTTATAAGTGACTTTATTGAGTAACGTTTTCTTGAAGAGATGATAGCTTTAGAAATTAGGATCTCCCTAAACCTAAAAAAATAAGCCGATAGCTTTTCTGGCAAAAAAACGATTCGATTTTTCTCGCATAGCTTGTTTAGTTAGATTGTTTATCTTGTGATATGCAGGCAGGCATAAATTATATTTATGTACAGTTTGTGATCTGTAAAGGAGTTTTGTTCTAAGGCGTCTCTAAAGATCGATATTGTTCAAGATAAGAAACAAATGTTTAATGGTTGATTTTACTCGCTTCAGTAAAACACTTTTTGGTTCACTCTGATATATAAAATATGTATTCTAATATAGGAACAGTTCGACATTGTATTAATTAAGTGAAACCAAAATATTCAGCCTTCAGCTCTGTTTTCCAAACATTGTAACAAAATATGTCAGGTACTAGTTCGTCAAATTTTTACAAAATCATTTTCACCATTTTCACTAGTAGCAAGTAAATAAATAGTTTTGTAGTTTAGAACAAACTTATAGTTTTCAAAAAACGAATCGTAGAAACTATTCGACCATATAATTGTCATCTCTTTTTCAATTCTTGATGCATTTTAGATTTTATTGCCTTTCAATAACACTGAAGTCACGTCTTAGCAGGTTTGCACGTGATTTCGCCACTGGCACAAATATTAAATTTTGCATGTCTGACCACTTGCATAGAATTGCTTCATATTATTAGATTTATTTGAAAAGTAGAACTGTTGTGTAAATGACGCAACAAAAAGAATTTTCGTCTTGATCTTTTGTGATCTAAAAAGAAGTAATATCGGTTCTTTCCATATATGGTAATTTTTGTGTAAATATTCTTTTGGCCAAGAAAAATAGACAGAAAAACTAAAGATGTATATTACTATAATATTTGATATTTAGGATTGTTAGAGTTCATTATCATTAGTTTTTTTTTCGAAACAGTGGAAAAACTGCTAAAAATTTCTCGAGTACGTGAGCGGAATATATATTTATAAGAGAAAATATTATTTTAAAAACAGCATGATGCCTCGTATCTACTGTAACGCCACAGTACTCAAAATCACTATTCTACTGCCTGAGCAAAGTTTAGATTGTTGACAAAGTTGTTTGTTTTTATTGAAACACGACCGCGAATCTGAAGTAAGTCACGTTAAAAAAAACCCAGTCATTAAATCATATAAAGTTAAAAATTGCCTAGAGCTGAGCTCAAACAAACAATAACAGATGAACTCGAAGCAGATGGTTAAACAAATAGTCCCGGCCCAATATATTCTACTATCACTTTGATTTATTCTAAAAATATAAAAATAAAGCAAACCATGCAGAAACTGTAAATGTATATATACCATTAACGCAAATGACCCTGCGCAAAACGTTTTTTTTTTCATCTAAAAATATTTTGACAATTAAATTTTCGTATACCAGACGCAGTTGAGGACATTTATATGTCATATATTTCAGTGACTTATTCAGGTCTTTCCACAATACGTGTCGTATGTTTATGTTTAGTTTGATTTTGAGATGCCAACTCGGGTGCCACCATGCAGTCATGGTTGCAAACATTTTCTTTATGATTATGGCATCTCTATTCAAAACTAACAAGATATAGTAGAAACTATAATCCTAGCCGGCGGATCCAAGCAACTGTTTGCTCTTCAAAAGAGCGCAATAAAACATGTATTCGTTTTTTTCCCCAAATATTTCATGTTTTTGTAAAGAAATTTAAGTCAACTTAAAGAAAATTTTAACTGACGTACGATTTTACTTCTATTATCTTATATATAGTTTAGTTATTAATTGTGAATCAACTGTATAAACAAGAGAATGACTACATATGTACAGACTTATTTTGAATAAAGATTCATTAAAGATTCAGAGACAGAGGAACTGCAGTACGTTTGAATCTTGTATCTGTCGGTTTTTGTAATTTACTAACTGTTTAACGTTAAATAATCACCGCAAGAATATCTTTCAATTCTATGCGCCTTCTTTGGGTAAATTTTCAGTAAAGGCTGTCACTCAATAGACAATAGGCTTTAGATACTATGCACATACAGTATATTTTTATAACGTTTCTCTTCAGACAGGTTGAGCTTCAGGCCTTAGTGCGTTCGTTTGTTTTTTTGTCTGGCCGTTTACAGAAAGAGTCAATATTCTTTTTTTATGCTATAGAGCAGCAAGAGGACGCATTATCGGTCGAACTTTGAGTGAATCGTTGTTCATGTTGTCTGTCTGTTTATACACCTAAAGTGTAAAAACGAGGACAAAAAGAATTATTCCTTTCTGGACAAAGTATCTTAATTCTGGTTTTGATTTTTGAAAACGCATTTCCAAAATATATATCGTCTAGAAAAAAGACGGATAATGTGTCCTCTATATATCGTCCAAAACATTCAAAGACCATGCATCCAAAAACAACCGCGTGCATGCAAGTTGTTCGCCTTCTTGCACCGGCGTCGAATTTAAGCTTCTACATTTCTTTAAATTTTGAATAAGTAGCTGAGTTTCTGTGATACGATTTTAATCTCTGCTGCTGTTTTAGTGGAAAATAAGTGTGTTCCAAAAGTCATTCTTTTTTGCGCCGCCATCGGGATATTTGAAAAGCCAATACTATTACCTTTAATAATTCTTATTTTCTTCTGCAATATCAATTTCAATAGACTTAAGATTTTCTGTTTATAATTCATTTTGTCTTCATTAAAAAAGCGCTGACTGTTAACCGGGTATTTTTCTTCCATTAGTTCACTTTTTTGGCTTAAATATATCGATTGTTTTTGCATCCTGTTGACAACAGACTACAAAGTCAAAAAAGCGCGCTCAGCACGGAATTTGACACTAGTACTTTCAGTTTGAGGTTATTAGATAATCAGTTACAAAACTTTGTCAATAACGTACAATTCTTGGTCTGGCTTTAAAAATAATTTAGTAATAAACGTTGAAACCTCTTTGGACAAAAAATAGTTCTTGCTGAGATTCCAATGAATTTTTTGTGTTCGTTTTTCTCTATGATTTCCGAAATTGTTTAAAAAAAAATCAAGCCAGATGTCGCTTCACTGCAGTGTTTTCGTTTAGAAAAGTTTTACCGAATAAAAATCTCAGCCTTACCAGTGATTAAGCCAATATAACACAAAATATAAAAAATCTCTGATTTGAATAATTGAAATAATGGTTGAAATCACAGGTACAGTGATTGTTTTTACTTGAGTTGAGACTATAAATACACAATAGATGTTATTTATGTTTTTAATTTGGACAAGTTATAAAATTCTATCAAATGAACATTCAGTTTAATTTGTTTGTCTTGAAGAATGGTAAGTCTAAAGGTCACATTATTGGCTTTGCCGGCCTGCAGTGAAGAAACTCAGTATTCCAGCGGTTTTTAATCTACGCTTGATCGAGGCCAGTTGGTAAAATCACGACTCTTCGACTGCTTAGATTTGAATGCTTGTGTAAGCTATTTTTCCATTTTAAATAACTCATCTTTCCATTCTAGCGGGGTAGGTTTATGAGTACCAGCGATTGCTGGAAGCTAGCCTGCTATATATTAGAAGTGTTTCGCCCAATGGAAGTCAAAGACTCTTAAGTTCGGTTAATAAAACTAAGACCTGAGATAAACAAGCATCTGCTCCAGGGGCCACTTGACTGGAACATCAGTCAATATTAATTGGGTATTTTGTATTTTGTTTTTTTGTCGTGCACCGCTTTCTATAACGCAAGAGTCAATTGAACCACCCACTGCCCCCTCCTCGGGCAAGGAGGTCGGAATTTTTTGGGAATGGACGACTATTTTGAACAAAATTGTTGCCCAAGTTAGCATTTGGCCATGGAGTTATTGCCCACTATTGGACAAAGAAAATTATGGTCCCGTATTTCGATCGTTCAAATGGAAAGACAAACATTGACGCACACACTAAAAATATTTCACGAGTGAGCGCGTAAAAGAGGGAAATGTTTTTCCTGGAGAAGATGAACTTTTTGTGTTATATATGAGTGTTTCTAAAATAGAAAAACTAGACAATAATGTCGTCAGCGATATCTTGACTGGTGCCGGAGAATATGGAAAATATGTCACCCGTACCCGCCGTATCTCGGATGTATTTTCATATGCAATATACAAGTGGTGTATTCTACAGTAAAACACTCATGTCCATGTAATAAAAAAGCTGTACAAAATCAAAAAAGTCTATAATATCTACAAGTGCTCTGTTTTTATCCTTATGTGATTAATTACTCTGCCACAAATCCTGTAAATAAGTAAGAAAGAGAACTTTGAATTGAATAATTGAAAACAATCTGTAGTTCTATTTTTTGTACTTATAAACTAGGAAGATTTTGAAAATTTGCATCCTGTACAGTAAATATTAATTTACATTGTCAATGGATGCAGGCTTTGAAAACCACAGACCCATGTGATTAGACTTTCAAAGTTCTCCTCGTTTAAGAGAGTGAACGAGCCATCCATCCCCCTAAAACACTGATACACATTTATCAGAGACAAAGACTTGTAATTATGTTGAACTCAAGATAGGTGAATTTTATTCCCAATACTTTTTTTGTTGAAATTTCGACTAAACTTAAATGGCTTATTATGGTACATTTTAAAAATTAAGTGGAATGCCAGCTTGGGAGGCCTGTGTTAGCTGCTGGAAGCCTGGGTCAAATAGAAATTAGAAGTGTTTTGCTTGTGGATTGTTCAGAAACAGCAAAAAAATTAGAATCGTTTAGGGATCTAAGAGTCGACTGTGTTTTTTAGTTCTGTGGTATAGAGATTAGGGAAAAGAATTGTTTTTTAAAAAATAAAAGCATAAATCTTATTCAAACAAACGTTACGTTTCGAATCAAATCAAGTTTCCCCTCCCTGGACAGTAATCTATTTAGTACTATTGTCTTTAGCGGAATGAACACGCGTTTCTTGTTTGAATGAACAGCGGAGCTACATTGAGACATGGCGGATGTGAAAGTCGAATACTAGACAATGTTAGGTCTCGTTTTATAAAAATATAAATGCGCAATGCAGCAAGAAGAATTGCCACTGAGGATTATCGGAAATAATTGTAATTTCTCGGCTAGTAATAAGCAAAGAATTCAGGCTAGGGCCCGAGTGACGACACCAGACGAAACAATGGATCAGGTGCCGTTAATGGTTGAACTCGATGAATTTGATGATGACGATGTGGATTGTTTTTCAGAGGGGTACCAGACCTCTAGGAGCGTAGGCAGCGCCAAAAGATGGAGAAAACGGCGGTCAAAATCTGTTTGCAGAAGGTGCTGGTGGTTATGTTGTGGTGGATGGAAGACAGTAATTATTAGGTATTCTTCTCAAAGCACTTTTAAACCATCTTTTAATTTATTTAGTATGGGAATATCCTTTTAAATATGTATCTTGTAATATTTTGTTCGTAAAGCAAAACAGTTCAATATTCCAATGTTTGCATTTCATAAAAACTTAACTGCCAAACTGGGTTCAGACGTTTTTATCGTAACTAGTTTGGCCAGCTGTTAAATATTCGAATGGCGATTCGCCAAAATTTTTGTCTCATATTGAATGGAAATTAACTGAATAAACTTCAGAGTACAACAACTGATTGCTTTACGAGGAAGTACTTGACTTTCTTACATCATGTAAATATAGAAAATGAATTAATCAGTAACAGTATCTCAAGTAAGTTCCATTCTCCTGGTTTTACTCTTGTTTTGTGAGGGAAGTTTTTTGAAAAAAGAACAGTGTTCAACTTTTTTTTTCAATTGCTAAGTTGAATTTTCATTTTTGCAGGAAGAAAAAATAGTTAAATAATCAATACTGCACTCATCAGTTGTATACATACAGCTGTCTGATTAAAGTGTGTCGATTTTTATTTTTTGAGGACCAGGGTAGAGTGTTCTTAATTTACATGATTGCGAGGTAAAAAAAACCTAGAAATTAATTCATACACCACAGCATAAATAGCTAAATTTCAAAGTTTGGGGTAAATTAGATTAATATTTTTTAACAATTTACAATAGTTTACATGTAAATGTTCTAGAACTTTCAAAAAATACTTTTCAATAAAAGTGTCGGGAAGCCCCACATTTCTTTTGAAGTTCTAGCATTTCCAAACACCTGTTGTATCTAGACCTTCTATGTAACGATTCCCTGATAAAATTATAATGATAAAAATGTATGTACTGTACTGCTCCCTTAGCATATCATTATATCAGCTTGAACTAATCCCATTGTTCTTAGTATGCAACAATGCTTTTCACAGAAGTCTGGACTTAAGTTTTGGTATATTCAAAATGGCGTCTTTGATCTTGATCGCCTCCGGACAAGAAACTCTGTTTGTCTCTTATATTTTTGTACCTGGATTGTTTTGTAAAATTTACAGATATCTAAAACACAGGAAAATGCTTAGGTGAGGTATATTATTATTAAACTTCACACTACCGGCAAATTTTATTTTCCTTTACATACTTTTCTCGCTATAGCGTTGTAAGCATGTCTTTTTTTAACTTTTTTAAAAGCTTTTTGTCACTATTTTTTATTTAAGTTTAACCAATTTGCTAATTTTTGAAAATATTGTTCATTTGAAACAAATTTAAAAACGGCTCCACTCTAGATAATTCAAATGCAAACTGTTTAAATCACTGCAGTTATTAGATTTTGACAAAGCAAAGTGATCACTTTTGATCAAGTTTTTGTCTCTCCCTCATGTAAACTTTTTTTCATACATTATAATTTTTATGTCTTTAAACCCTTGGGAGAATTAGGGTTCTGTAGGCGATATTTGCTTGCAATGTACATAATTATGTACACATAATGGTGACACAATGGCTGAAAAACTAGTTTGTAGCAAAGACGCTTCAAAAACTAGAAAACTTTATATATTTCATGTAACACTGATAGCTTGTTGAGTTTAAAGTGTACTTGAGGTGAAACCCTCTAAAGTATATACTGTAACCTTAGACCTCCAGGATAACAAATAAGTACCTGCCTACTCTAGATAAAGTGCCCTTGTACTTCAATAGTTAATGAAAACCCTGTAAAAAACTTTGTTTGAACATAAAATTCATTGTGAGAATATTTTCTGTGCATTACTGTATATAAACTTATTAAGGTCATTCCCCTAAAATAGAACCTACACTCAGATTTTTTCCAAACTTTGCCCATGTGTGGTTCACTATATGTGAACTGCAAAAGTGAAATAAAAAGAGGGGGTCTTCGTGCCAATACTTCAGCAACAAAGTATTGAAGTATGGTAATTTCTGCATGTTTGGACAAAGAGGACTTTTAGTAATAGAGCATTTGTCAAAAACAGGAATTATTTTCAGAAATTCATTTCATAGAATTTTTTTCTTGTTCATAAATCATTTTTAACATTTTGTGAAATCTGTTTGAAAACTATTCCTAACCAGTACTACTGAGATATTCAACAAAATAATCTAATTCCTTACCTCTGAAGGTAGGCCAAAATGTCCATTGGCTAGATATATTAGGTAATTTGATATTTCTAACAATAAGACTTTCCTTAAATTTTCATGGTAGTTAGCAAAAGATTTTGTGGTTAGAAATCTAAAAAAGGAAAATAGGTTGACTGAGTTGGTTTTGCAGATATTTCAGAAAGCAGTGGTAAATCGAGCTTCAAAACTGGTTTCTCCGTGAAGGGACTGGGCGAGTCTTATCAAAACACCTTAATTTCTGCACAAAATTCAAATTAAGAACTTTGTTGTTAGATGCAAGTCAGATTGAGTGATACTCAGTAGTTAGCTAGAAATGATCAGAATTTTTTGGTTTTGCCATTATGCGCAGTAGAGTTGTGCACTGCAAAACAGGGGAATGACCTTAAGAATTCTAAATCATGAATTATTACTTTGTTACAATCATGTTTTTATTTTTTGTGCTGCCAAATATTTTGTAAGGAAACTTTCAAAATTATCAAACAAAACTTTATAATTATATAAATAGTAGTTTTTATTTTTTATAGATAATATTTGTAAAGCTTACAGTACCATCTTGTTGGTCTTTGATTAAAATCTTTAGTCTTTTAGATTTTCTTAAGTATGATTCAAACAAAATTGGAAAAAAATTAAAAGATTTTAAGTTTCTAGGAATATATATTTAATGTTAATTCTGTCCTGGACCAGGTGTTAAAACTAATTAATCAATCTAAATTTATCTTTGAACATGCATTGTATGGTTCTAATAGTTTTAAGTTAGAACAATTTTAGACTGGTAAATTTTTCATTATTTTTGACAGTCCATATAAAATTTAATATGCAGCTTCACTTTTAGTTTATAAAGACTCATTGAAAGTCTTGTGATTAAATGTCATAGCAACATTTTTTTCAAACCAAAATATGACAAGTTGTAATACTTAGTACGTTGTATTTAAAATATTATGAATTAATTCATTGAAATTTAAATTTTATACAAAATTCTGACAAATTTAAGTGGTTTTATTCTAAATTATTCTGTTTGTTTTTTTCTTTCAAGCTGGTGGGACTTCTTGAAATCTTCCATTCAAGGAACCATAAAAATGAAATCTAGAACCGTTGTTCTTGGTCGAGAGGTAAAAGCTCTTAATGAATACAATATAATATTTGAATAGTAAAATAATATTATGATATTTTTGTAACTTAATATTTACTTTTTCAGCAACTCCAAAGCCATCATTATTCTCTTTGATACTATAATTTTAAAATAGAAATTGATATCTAAAAGCAATGTATGTAAATTTGTATTTTTTTCTACACTTTTTGGATTAATAAGTTTCTTACAGACAGCACTTTAATCTGGCCCCAGTGGCTGTTGAGTGGTCTCAAGTATATCTACACTAGTCTACTGTAGTTTCTGATTAGAAGCGAATTTGAATAGTGAGTCAGAATGATGTTCAGCTGTACAAAGTTCGCTGTGAATTTGTTTAAATTATTCATTCATTTTAATTAACAGTTAACGAAGAAATGGCAGCTGACTGTGTTTAAATAGGAGTTCAAAATGTCTTAACATATATATAATATGGTGAAATGGATATCATATAATTATAATAACAGAACAAACAGCTTTAATAAAAATTTTATTTTGAATCCATAAATGTACTTGATGCTCACTTTATTTTTCTTTTGTACTCAATAATGGAATAATTTTGAGCACCAACCATAATTAATATGTAAAAAAACAACGAAAACTAGGGATCATGCATGAAGCAATATGTAAACAATTTTTTAATGTTCTTCTTTCTTGCTTGTTTTGAGTGTGTTTACAAGTTCTTAAGTGCTTTGTTAAACAGAGAATATGGGCAATCCATTTTGGCCTCTATAGCTTTGACTTTTCTTGTAAAAATAAATTAATATATTTTGCAAAAGAGGTAAAAGACTGTTTATCAGTAATTATGATACTGTACAATAGTCATGTAAATACTGAAATGAATAAAATACAATATGGTCATTCTGTTTTGTTTACTGAATATAGTTTACATAATCAAACTGCCATAAACAGCAAAGACTTACAGAAAATTCAAATTGATATAAAGTTTTTAAATTTATAATAAAAAATTCGATTGAAACAATTTTTCTCCATACCTGCCAAAATTTTTAGAGATAATAAATTGAAAATTTATCGAATTCATTTTTTGTAGGAAAAACAACTCCAACCAATACTACTAATGGAAACCATAATGCTTAAAAATGCAATTTATAAGCATGTTCATTGTGTTTTGTTCATAAATAATAAATGATGTAGTTATAAGTAAAAATTTATAGAAATTCGTTTTTTTGAAATGTTTAAAAAAAGACTCACATTATTACCTGTTCTCGGTGTTTAACAAAAAAATCTTATATGTACAGTATTTAATGATTGTTTAACAAAAGAATAAATATTTGATATTGTAAGTTATTATTTTCCAATTCTCTCTTTCCACAGTCTACAACACAGAAGTTTCCAAGAAATGTGATAAGGAATCAGAAATACAATATCTTCACTTTTATCCCTTTGGTGAGTTACTGTCAGTAATCCATAAATTTCATCTTGCCCGGCGTGAGGTTCATCTCGTTTAAAAGTGACACAGCTTATCAACTTATAGTTTCCTCGTGGGGTGAGAAAAGATGAGTGTTTACATGAAACAATCATCACAAGAGCACTTTTTACATGGAAATTTTCATTCCAGTTTGTAATCTCATCCCTATTCTTGGAACAGGGATGAGTTCAAAGAGCTCGAACTTGGCGATGGTCTACTAGCCAAATACCTGTAGCTTTTGAATTTTGGCTAGTGAATTTTCCTCATTTGTTAGCCATCTTGGCTTGCATATTTCCATATTTTCTCATGTTGAACTCGATTCATGTACAAGATGATCCCCAATTTTCTAGACATAAGCATCGCTATTTTCGAAAGCTGATGTATAAATTCTCGCTGTGCTTGATCATACAAAGCAAAATTGAAATAAACAAGAAACTATTAAAATAGAAGATAACAATTTTGTAAATTTTTGAGCTCTTTATTCTTTGGTGGTGTCTAATTATTTTGATGCCAAATTTCGTGATTTTTTCCTTGTTCTTGCTGAAAGCATGAGTTGCTGCTGTAGTGCAGTTACAGTAAATCGTATTAATCATATTTTTTTTGTTCTTACAGTTTTTATATATACATGTATTTTGTGTTTCAGGTTTTGTTTAACCAATTCAAGTATTTCCTCAATCTATATTTTCTACTAGTGGCTAGTTCTCAGTTTATCCCTGCATTAAGAATTGGTTATTTATATACATACTGGGGACCTTTGGTGAGTTGATTTACCTTGTAACTAATTAATGTAAGATAATATAAATATCCTTAATGACACTTATTTGCTTATAACACTCATCACCATTTGGGGAATTTACTTGACTCCCTTCACACTGCTTTCCTTTTACTCCTGAAATTTATCTTGATGTTCATTCACTCCTGAAACTCCTTTAGATAATCTTTTACTCCTCACACTCTTCTAGATATCCATTCACTCCTCACTCCAGTATACAGAATCATTCACTGCTCACTTTCCTCTAGATATCTATTCACTCCTCACACTCTTCTAGATACCCATTCACTCCTCACACTCTTCTAGATATCCATTCACTTCTCACACCCTTCTAGATATTCATTCACTCCTCACACTCTTCTAGATATTCATTATCTCCTCATACGCCTCTAGATATCTTTTCACTCCTCATACTTCCTAGATATCCTTTCACTCCTCTCACTTCTCTAAATATCCATTGACTCCTCACACTTCTGTAGATATCCATTCACTAATTACACTCTTCTAGATATCTATTCACTCCTCACACTCCTAGATATCCATAAATCACTCCTCACACTCCTCTAGATATCCATTAAATCACTCCTCACACTCCTCTAGATATCCATTAAATCACTCCTCACACTCCTCTAGATATCCATTAAATCACTCC
>JAOBRB020598950.1:0-18321 GCA_027575285.2 Zoanthus pulchellus | reverse complement strand
TTAGAGAAAGCCAAATAATCGTTTTCATACAAAAAATTGTTCAAAATGGCAAAACCTCCCAGTAGTCAGAGGGTTAAGAGAGTGCTTGAAAAGATTTATAAGTTGTGAATTTGACATCAGATTTTGTGAAATCATGAAAAAAACAATTGTCAGTTATTCTATATGCATTACTCTTTCTATAATAATTAAACTTTAAAAAATTTAACGCGATTAATTAAATTACCAGCCAGCAGTATAAATGCTATATTTTGAAAGATATGCTTTCAAATGGTTAAATTTATAAATAGTTAAAAGTAGAAAAGGAAAGAGATGTACAGGTTTTAAATATTAATTTTTACTTTAGTTAATTTACACCAATTTAATGACTTACCACTATCAAGTGTTCTTGCTTTAACAAAAGGTGACCAATCGCCAACTTTTGTACTCCCATAAGCTCTGACATGACACGAATATTCTGTGTATGGGGTAAGTTTATCCAATTTGAGGGTCATATGGCTTTGTCTGTTTGCATTCATATTAATTTGAAGCTTGGTTGGAAAGCACTCTACTGAATAATAATAGATTTCTAATGGAAAATCAGGTGCATCCCAGGTCAGCTGAAGTGATCTTGGTGAGTCAGCAATGACTTTAAAGTTTTTTGGTGGAGGAAGTGTATAAGGGCCTGCAAGTAACCACATGTAGTTTAGAAGGTTAAAATATTAAGATTTAAAAGATTTAATTTCCTCATACAAACTACAGTAGTCCTTTTGCACTTTTTGTTTTAACTGATCATAATACAGTAGAACAAGAAATACATTAATTACTTTTTTACCAAGAAAGCTCTTATAAATATTGTTTTATGTCTAATCTTGTGTTATACTATAAACTGAGAACTGCCAAGAAATGAGATCTGATTGCTTTAGGAACTAACATTGTGCCATGTAACATCAAAACCAGTACTTTTCCATGGCCAGTTGTTCTGTTCAGTGATTGTTTTGGTTCTTATTATGAGAAAGCATAGTAGAAAGTGTGTTACAACTGCATGGACAACTAAGTATGTTGAATATGAAATTGTTTAATTTATAATAGCAGGATAAACTAAGGTTAGAAACAGAAAAAACTTAAGTTTGATTTGATTAGTTATGAGAAACTAGGACATGACCATGGACAAAGTGTGTTATTCATTAATATTCAGAAATGTGTATGTATCATTTAGCATGCATGCATTTGTTGAGTTGTTATGGAGACAGATTTGAGTATGGTTACAAATTCGATTTTGTGAGATTTTTTGTGAAAAATTCACTTCATCGTGCTAGCTGTTAATTTCTCAAGGAAAAATGGAAATATTTTGTCAAGGAGAAGCTGCTGAAGCACTGGATGAGTTTGACTTAATTATCTGAGCTGGTAAATGGAGTTTTGACTAACTCACCAATGATGTACGTGAACCATGATCTGTGCTTTCAATAGACTCGTGTTAGTGTCAAGTATCAATGCTATTCTGATCTTTTAATTCTGTCAGCATTTACCATCAAAATAAACAACTCTTTTTTTTCAGAAAACAACTTGGAGTGTTTTTGATGTGTTTAACTATAACACCACAGATTATAGAAAAAGAACTCAACAAACACAAAAAATATATAAGGCTAAAAATGATTTAAAAAGATTAAAAAAGGTTATAAAATTACAAACGTTTTCGATCTACTTGATCATCTTCATTATATATTTTAAAGAATTTTATGGAGAACTCAATTTAAAACACAACAAACATAGCGGTATGTGAGAAAGTCATTGCTGGAAACGAGAACAATGCTAATTGCAGGCAACGGTGCTATGAATAGTGAAACTCGATATTCATTGCAATTGAAACATAATGCAACATTTCAGTGTCAGTGTTATTTTCAATGATTTTAAATAATTAAAAGAAAATCTACTCACTAGATCGCCGAACCCTGACTCTGGAGCTAGTTTGGATATTTCCAACATCATTTTCAGCAAAGCATTGATACACACCACTGTCAGATATGTTTGTATGATGAATACTGAGCACTTTGTCTCCCCTGTTTAAACTGCAACAAAACAACAACAACAACAACAATAAAAGTTTATTCCACCTTGAATTTAAATATTATTTTTTACAAATCAAACGAAAATTAAAATGTAGCAAGGTGCTGCAGGCTACCCGAAGTAACCATATGGGGCTATACAAGTCGGGCAGCCAGAACTCTTTTTGAATTAAATAAGTTTAAAATCAGCACAATCTTACACAGATGTCATAAATAAATAAATAAATAAATAAATAAATTAATTAATTAATTAATTAATTAATAAAATTTAATTAATTAAAATAGAATAAAATAAAATTAGTGATTTACTTAAATGGCTTAAAATTAATAACTTTTTATGAACCTTTCTCTGAGTCTGGCTTTGAATGATCTAATGGATCAAAATGAATAAAATAAATTTAATCAGGGGTGTAGCCAAGATTTTTGAGAGGGAAGGTTATAATGAATCAATTGCTAAGATCTCAAAAATACCCAAAAGTGCATTTAACACACTATCCAATAATTACTGTTTGCTTTTTATATGGAAAGCATAGCACAAAATGAACAAAATAGAATGTTGGAATAAAATCACTGAAATAAGATAACAAGAATTTAAAAGTGGGTTCCTAGAGACAATAGAGGATCTATAAAAGCCCTAGAACCCTTCGTTACTACATGTGTGTTCCTGACTGAAAATTACCAGAAAGAACTGGTTTGGCATGTTATGGTTTATATTACACTTTAATATCATGGACTAGAAACTAGCAAAGCTGTGAGGTCTGCATAGACTTGATATTAGTAAGGACACAAGGACGTTGGGGAACGACGTGTTTTGAAAAGCCAAATAAATATGGTTAATAGTTATAGTTTCATTACATTTATTTTTTAATAATCAGGTCCAATTAAAACAACTAGAGAGTTGGTGACAAAGAAGGTGATGAGGTTGGAGAACCTCAGCTCACAAACAAATTGATTATTTCCAGACATTGTGACAAGGCATGAATTCTTGGGTATAACAGTACAAATTAATGCATGTCAGTTAATAGAAAGGATGATACATTAGCTCTTTTGCTGCTGATAGGCAGCAAGTACAGTCTGTAACTGCAGAAATTAGTAGAAATGTTTACCAGGAGAGTCAACTGATTATGGATCATAAGTGGCAATGATAGACAAGCATACACTCAAGGAATATTGGTTAGGAACAATAAATTATGTTAAATTAGAATAAAATTTTCAGTGCTTAATGCCAGCAGACATGCTGTTCAAGGATTTTGAGACCAGATTTTGAGAGCAACAACTGCTATTCAATTTTCTTGTAACCCTTAATGACTCTATACTGTAGTACAATGGCAAGGTTGAAAACTACTAATGGGAAGCAAATGCAGGTTCTCATTTTTTTGATTTTGTTAGAATTGAAAACTGCAGTCAAATTATTGCATCCTTAGGCCACTATGTTGAATCCCCAGGTTGTTTTTGATAAACGACTTTTTAAAGAAACATACATTTCAACAGCTCATTAAGGCTACAAAGCAAAAATATCTTGATCATTAATTTTTTCCATAACAGAAATTGTTGTTTACACAGTTTTACAAATATTGTAGAAAATTCTGTTAATCATCAGTGCAACACACACCTAATTCGAGACCCATGGTGTTTATAGTGAAGTGTTCTTCCATTTTTTAACCATGTAATCTTTGGCTGTGGTGATCCGCTAGCTGAACAAAGAAGTTGTACACCAAGACCTTCATCCTTTGCAACCATTGTTTGAGGCCTGCTGATGAAATGTGGAGGTTCTGTATATCCAAGGAAGGAAAAAAAATTTAATTGTTAAATGATAAAACTTTTGATTGTCGCCCACTTTGCCCAATTTGGTTTTTGACATCAATAGTACTGTTGAACCATTGCTTTCTGTTGATTATCATAATCGCCTAAGAAAAAGAATACTAATTTTTCACTTCTTACAGTTTCCAACACAAGCTATTGCATATTTGTAAATCAACATTGACTGGAGCATATTAAGTTACTGTAATTTATAGCTCAATGGAAGTCTGTTTGAATATGGATGTTGCCCATAGAGTAGTTTCCAAGATGTTAAGCAGGGAAAGGAGTTAGTATGATATAGAATTATTAGCAACTATTAAATGTGTCTGAGTAGGATATGAAGAACTCTGCAGATCAAGGAATGTCTAATCCACCGAGGCTGAAGGCTAACATTCTTTTTCTTGAGGTAAAACTCAAAAATTAAGTGACTCTTTGGTATTCTCAATGTCTTTATCATAAAGTAACTGGGTAATATTTTTTTCACTCAAACTTCTAAACCTACTTACAGCCATTTTCTGCTCACTAAAAACAGCACAACCTTGTCCCTAGGCTTCACTTTTGACGTTATAGGTTCAATATGACAAATTTCTTTCCAAATTTGGTCAACAGCAGCTGGTTATGGTGAATTATTCATATGGTTTTAACCAATCAGAAACAGGGAAATATTTTGAATGAATAATAATTAACAATTAGACCCGTGGCCCTTGATGGCGAAAGGTCTAATTGTTTTAGTATCACCCAACTAGTCTGAAAGAAAACGCAATAAGAAAGTTAGCAAATGCAAGTTGAAGAAAGATTTATTTGGGAATAAAACAAAAGAAAGCATGTGAATTTCGCTACTGGATGACTATTACTAATAGTCCTCTAGTAGCGTAGCTAATTAAAGTGCAGGATTTGCATTCGTCCACTAGTTGGGTGATACTAATAATTATAATTTAAGATGCCCAGTTCATAGCTTCAATGGTGAATACTGAAGCAAACGTTTTGAACAATTTCAGAACAACATAAAGGAAGCTGAAAACCATGTACTTCCTGTATTATTACAATGTGACTTAAAGATATTTGATAAACATTGACAATATTATTTCAGTTTCTCTCAATTTATGGCTAAAAAACTAAACAGGTTTCAATACCGTTAACAGATCACAGTTCTTGGCCCATTATTGTTTAAACATCCATTCTTGTAACTCCCTTTTTATAGTTGTATAGCCAAAAATGTTTTGAAATTTTTACCTTTAACAAAAAGCCATGCTGATCTCCTAATGGTCGTTCCAGCAGCTGTTGCAACACATTCATATTTCCCACTATCTCTTTCTGTCACACTTTCAATTTTAAGGTTACTAAGTCCACTGATCTTTCCTAAAGAAGCACCTTGCAATCTGTGATTGTCTGGCCCAAGTTTTCTCCATGTGACTACAGGTAGTGGTTTACCGGTTGCTACACACTCCATAATTGCTGTGGTGCCCTTAATTCTTGTAATATTTGATGGAGCAACTGTGATGTTGGGAGCTATGTTTTTTTGATTGCCAACTAAAAAATTATGATTTTTACTATTAGGACTAATCATAGGTTAAAAAGAAGTGGACATTATGGAATGAAAGCTTCCATAAAATTTAGGATTTGTGATTGCATGGCTGTGTCAATGTTTGGGTGAGTGTTATCTTTTCTTTCATTGGCTCAAATTTCATGGGAAGCTTAGCAGAGAAGTGTAATCTATCAAAATACACTGACAACAAATGCTAACAAACTTCTACAGTTAAAAGAACTTTCTTGATTTCTAGAAAAAAACAGTTACAAGCAATGAAAAATAAGGAAATAATTATCTGTAAAATTTTCTTATACAAAGATAGCGAAGGCTACATGTGTAACGCATGTGTAACACAAGCTTTACTGTCCCCAACAGTTTAACAAAAAGAAAAAAATTCCATTGTAGTGAGAGAATTCTTTTACTACAGTATGTTCTAAAAATTAACATTCTGTAAAACGTTTTCTTAAGAAACTGATGTAAAATATTATGCTACAAAGCAATCAGGATATTCTTAAGGAATAATTATCAAAAGTAGCAGCATATGTTTTTAAAATGTGCTGCAACAACTAAGTCTAATGAAGGGATTGAAGCATTCCATTTACTGTTACTAGTTGGAGTCTTTTTTTCTCAGCAAACAGTCATCTTTCCTTTAAAAAATTATTCCCTCATTATTTCACATAAAATAGATTGTAAAGGTATTGATACAAAAACTATTTTTAATTAAATGGTCGTTTTTCTTGATGAATTTACAATTTTGTTTGACATGCCTTAAATCTTGATCAAAGTTCTTTTTTTGTGTCCACTGACACAAAATGCAAAGTTTTTTTTTCTAGAACTAATCACTGCAAAATTTTCTGATTTAGTGATGAAAAACATTCATCTTCACTCATGCTAATTAATTGCAGTAATTAATACTAATTTGTTTTACAGCTTCATTTACTCGCAAAATTGAGCTCATGTTAAAATGATTTAGAATATGTTTACTTCCTGGCACTCTCTGTTGTACAATCATCAAGTTAAGCCTTTCACTCCCAGTTCAATTATTGAATTCTCCCAACTTAAACCCATACTTTTCATTGAACAAGTTTGAAAGAATTTCACTTTTAATCTTCAGAATACATTTTGTTTGATCAATTTAAATTTCTCACTACCTTATGTTATATTTTGTATTAGTTATGTAAGGAGAAGTTGAGGGTAGATAACTGATTGGGAGTGAAAGGGTTAATACAAGGCATTTTAGGATACCTGATCATTTTAACAAAAGAAAACTTTAGTCTAAAGAAATGTTTAGTAAAAAAAGGAATTTTAACTTAAATTATTTGATACCAGCATCTTCAGCTGGCTTCTTTACAAACCTTTTTTGACAGTCAATACTGCGTAATTACTGTATCTTGTTTTGGCAATATTCTTTGCCACACAGCTATATCTTCCAGCATCAGATTCATTCACACCAAAAATTTGCAGAACACCACCTGGTAAAATTATGTATCTTTTGTTGGCACTGTCAAGAGGAACACCATCTTTCTGCCAAGTGACAGTTGGATCAGGAATGGCTCTTCTGGTCTTACAAGCAAATCGAGCTGTTGTCCCTTCAAATGCTGTTGTATTTCTAGGATGCTCTTTGAACTTAGATAACACTGGCAAGTGCAACAAAAATTAAATACATTTATTTCATTCGTTTTCCATTAGCACTTTTAAAAATTAATGTAGTCAGTACTTAGAGTTTTACAACATTTATACAAATTAAGTAGCTCATGTTTTTAAAGCATGTGTAAAAACATAATTCCAATTATCCCACTTTTTGCATGAATAACATATTGGGGTGATCTCATGTTTTCATACACTACAAAATGTGACAATATGGGAAAACTTAACTGTAGATTAACTAGTACATAACTTGAGATTAATCTAAAAACTACATAACTCTAGCATCTGATATCAATTTCAAAACCATTAGAATGGATAGTCTTTTCATTGTTACTAAAAACAAGGTATACAGCTTAAATCAAGTGTAAAAATAAAAAAAAAATAAAAGGTTGAAACCAACATAAATTTTAAATGACATTACTTTTTAATTGAGTAATTAATTTTGAATCATTATTTTTGCTGTAAAACAGCAAAATAAGACAAAATGTGAAGTTTTGTTGCTAAAGCAACGACTTAAAGCCTAAAGCACTTTTATTTTAAAAAAGTAAAAGTGACCTTTCAACTTGAGGGATGATGTCAAAGTTTTTCAGTTTCACATTTTTTTAGCTCTTGACATATTCATTTTTAAATATTTAAACACTTGACTTTGTTGAAAATAAAACTTTTTCGTAAAAGATCCTGAAGACTTCGGTTGAAAAATTTGGTAACTTGATTTTAAAAAGTTACCACAAAACTACTATGTAGATTCAAATGGTTGTTCATCTCAGTAACCAATTTGCCACGGGCTTCATCTCCTGCCATTAAAGGAGGTTCACCTTTGGTAATATTAACCTAATAAAGCTACAGTTTTTTTTAGTTAAAACCTAGTCACATTTATAACCACAGTACTAGTATTTATGTTTTAGAATGATCACAAAATTGACATAAAATCTGTACCCCTTTAATCTTTCCCAAAAAAAAATACCAAATTGTGGTATTATTAATAGCATAGAGGTTCCAAAACATATAATTATGAAATGTTGGGAAAAATGCAAATAAATAGAATTTTAACAGTTTCAGCACAGAAAACAGATAAACCCGCCTTCTTAGATTAATTTAATGCAGACAACATTCCTGAACCAACACAGTACATTTCTCGTGAACCAAGAGTTCTGATTGGGCATTCCTTCACAACTGTCAAAATACTTCAAGAAAGTGCTTCCTATCGATCTCATTGGCGACCACATTTCTAAAATGTGCTTCAGTCTGCTTAATGTCATTACAAAAAGAATTTTGCTTGTTATTTAACTAATTGCTGGCCTTTGAATCTACCTGAATTAAGTATTAAAAAACAAATAGCAGGTATAATGGAAAGTTCTGTTTATAAGGAAATTATTTCAAATCCTTTAAGCTTAGACTATTTTATTATTCGTATTTTGGATTTGAGATTATATACAACTATGACCAGAGAAAATTGCCCACATTTATATCAGATTTAGTTGTCTCTTCACTTGATGTTTTTTTTATCTGTTCACTCTACAATCAGTTTTAAGCAGCAACCATAACTACAGTACACTTCCCTGTGTGGTTACTACAACTGATTTTAATTCTTCGTGAAAAAAGTATTTCTTTATGTTCTGCAGTGTATCTTGGACGAATTTATTTGATAACAATATGTGCGAAAAAAATAGTTTTGTGGGTGACAAAACAGAGGCAAACCAACTCCCACTGGAAATGTTTTACACCATTCAAATAACAAATAAATGAGAAGCAAAGACAATGCGAACATTTTCGATTTTATTATGTTTTAATTCAACAGTAAAATAAAAGCGTTTTAAAACAGCTTGTCCGCTCACTAAGCTTGCTATGCTAAGAAGAATCATAAACACACAACTTAACAGGATCGACGATCTGTTCTTAATGATATTTCTTAACTTTAGGGAAGAGATACAGTAATTCTTCAGTAAAAAGATTACTTTGATATAGTATAATGTGGGAACATATCTGCAAGAATGATTTTGTTTTTCACAACAAGCATTGTTTTCAAAGGAACAGGTCTAATCCAAAAGTTATAACGTTGAACTTTTTTGGAATTTCAGTGCATACTTAGGGTGACCCCACGGCGAGTAATCAAATATCAGGCCACGCTTTCGTTTGTGAGGAACTACAACGCAAATTCCTTGAAAGAGCAACATATGACAACAACTTTCATGCGAGTATGTCCCGGATAAAATAAAAAAAATCGTTACGTCAATTCATAAAAAAAGGTCTATGGAAAAACATCTTTGCGGTGCTGTTCACAGGTCAAGAGGCGCTTGGCTATTAGTAATGGTAGAATGCACAGCGTGAGTAAAGATGGCCTTTTTATGCATGTCAGGTCAATATAACATTTTTGAAAGATTTGAAAAACTAAAAATAATTCCATAAAACACCGAAACAGTAACCTCAGTTTAACTAAATCTTAAAGAGCTTTGAGATTTCCATTTTGTAAATGTAAAATGCCAAAATATTTTTTAACCAGTAAGAAATTGATCGAAGCCATATTTAACCTAACTCTGATCAAATACTGAGCTAAACTAAACTAGCCAAATGTTAAGGACTATCTATTATATCACAAACTGTTGCTTAAACGATGTTAAACCAGAATTTTGTTATTAGAGATAAAGTTGATAGTGATTAAATGCTAGAACTCTGCATGAAATAAAGATTCAAGATATTTAGATAAGTAATGATTCGGTGCGATAAATACTTCGCTGTAAGATGAGTGCAAAGTTGACTCAGCATATCAAATTCATTTTAAAAAGACCTTTTAAGTGTAATAAAATTTGAAAAAATATAAGACCAAGTTCAACCCAACTTAAGCTCTTGAAAAGACGCTAAATATAAAGAAAGCAAACGAAAACAAAAACATTTATATCACTGGTTTTGTTACTGAAAGTGGAAAAAACTCGGAACACATACGTTGGTATGAACTGTTTTTTGAAACAAGACAATGCACAACATTTTTTAAAAAATGATATTTGTATGAACGAAGTTTAAAATGATCTGAAAACAAAAAGATATTACGAACGATGTTTTGAGTGTTATCTTACGGCACTACAACGGTAGTCATGTTCACGCAACAGTTGACAAACAACGCGTGAAAAACAGAACCATAAATTAATATGTTTTCATGTTCTATTTCATGTCCATTTTCGAACATAAACAAAAAATTTTGTTTACTTGCCCGTTACTATTTGAAATGAACGTGAATGGAATACCGGCCCTCGGAAATTGTTTTTTCAAACCGCCTCGCGTGATTCCCTCATCAAATGGAAGCAAACACTTTTTAGTCAAACGCGATTTACATACATGATAAGCCGAGGAGGATTCGTGATAAATAATCGCTCTGAGTTTGGTTGCAGTTTGGTTCAATTGATCTTTGTAGAGTGATTAACATTTGAAAAACATTCCTGCCTTTAAAATGTGTATGTTTCATGAAACAAAAACCCATTTAATTGTACATTACAACCTGCTTTTGTAAACGGTATGGAGGCGGTGTGATGTTTGTGTCGAGTAGTAGGAAACCTTCATAAAATGTCTGATTTACAAATATCCTATAAAAGAAACTTCAAATAAACTGTGTTTGTCAACATTTTCAGAATCCAGTTCATTGTCAAAAGTAACAACTGCAAAAATAACTTGGACAATGACTCACCTGCGACGCTTAACCTTACTTTTCGACTAACTGTTGTGCCAACTTTGTTAGTTGCTTTACATTGGTATTCTCCTACATCGGGCTTGTTTCCTCGCTGATTGATTACTTTAGTTATAACCAAGTCGCCCTTGCGAAAAAGATACCTTCTAGAATTAAAAATAACAGGTTTCCCATTTCTACTCCATTCTATTCGAGGAGGAGGCTTTCCTTCAACGTTGCAAAACAAAGTTACAGGGTGACCCTTCAAAGCTATTGTGGAAATGGGCTCTTCTAAGAACTTTGGAGCACGATTCACATCTAGCAGTTCGGTTTTTGAACCTAAACATAAGAAACAAAAACGTTCTATTAGTTTTGATGACAGAGAAATCTGCCATCTAGAGAAATGAGAAAAAAATGATTGGTCATAACCTCTACCAGGTGAGTATATATACACAACTTGGTTTATCACTTCGGATGACACAATTTATTGCGCTAAAAGATGAAATAATTTTGATTTCAAAGGACTGTTGTTGTGATGAGAATTTCGCGAAAAGGATGTTTATTATCGATCTTGATTAGCAGAAGAAGTTAAGATTGGTTTATTTTTTTTTAAAAAAAAAGAAATCGGCGATTACCACACGTGCGTTGTAACGCGCCATCGTAATAAAGGAGCAGTATTGCAAGCACATCATAGCAAAACAACAACACACTAACCCACTAGAGAATGCGGCATTCATCCCCAGATTGTGCATCGGCAAAATCTGAATCCTTTCATTTGTAACGAATTATAACTACTATCCATACTTGAATATATAAGCAATAAAAAGTCACAGAATGCTGTGGTGGAGTTCACGCGCGTTTTTAGTTATCCACTATCGAATTTAACAACAATTTTAAGACTTAGTTTTCATTACGTACCGAATGCAGCTGCGAGACCGATTTTCGCTGGGTTAAATACTAGGAGTATGTCGTGATCGAGTGAATTACGTCCAAAATCTGTCTCTTTCCGATCTTATGTAATTGGCCGCACGCAATAAAAAAAAGTTTAGGAGGTTTACTACGATCTAAAATATCACAGTTAAGGTTGAGTACGTGAGTTCAGAACTTGGAATGGGGGGCCAAATGAGTTGACGAAATTGAGCAAATTCTACAGCAATCCTTTACTTACCTGAACATATCCAGCCCAGGGTTGTGAGCAGAAGCCAAGGCTTACACATTTGATAAAATAACTCTACTCTAAATAACTACATATAAAACTAGTGAAAGAAAGAGGAACGTATCACTCCGGTTTAGGCCATTCCGGTTCGCTTGAATGTTATATTTCGCTTTACTGACAAATGCATGCAACTTCTGATGCTAATGCCAGCCAATCAACTACTCTATTTCAAAAACAGACCAATCACTATATTGCTTTTGCTAATAAATGACATGTAGGTTTCTTTAGCTGTCAATCATTATGACGGCAAGAAACATGTGGACAATACATATGATTGGTAGAGCGGGTTGTTTCAGCTTGCCGCCAATAGCTGATTGGCGTTCGAAGACATGTTCTTTATATTTTTTTTTCTCATTACAAGCTAACAAGGGAACAAAACAAATAAAAAAAGTCTTGTGTAGTTAAATCAAAGTAAGAAATATTCAAAATTAAACCGGTGTGAAAATGTAGCATGTAAAACTTGTTTTGAAAAAAAAAACTTCCACAGCAGATACCGGATGGATTTTGTGACAGTTGAAAAATCAACAGATCATACGTTTTAAAGATGTTAAAGAGAATTATTGTTTTTAAAACCCGAAGCGAAACCGGAGCAATAAGAGGAATCGTTGCAAAAGAGAATGTGATATCGTCCACTTTTACATAATACGAGCATCTTGCACAAGAACTCTGGTATATGTCAAAATATTCAATGTGCCAATTTGTCTCATCCTTTTTTCATTTATGGACTCTAAAGAAAAAAAAAAGAACCAACAGGCCACTCATTGTAATAAAATAAAAGTGATTTTAAACCATACCGTACCAGTTAATATTGAGAATAAGTTTGGTAACGCGGTCTTTTAGAAACGACGTCAACAAGACTTGAGACATTGCTGTTTGCGACAGAGTCAGAGAAACCTAAAAATGTGAAAAAATATTGTAGCAAAACCCGAGTACAACTTTCTGTATCGGTAGATCCCGGTTGGACTATTGAGTCATTCAAATAATGTTATAAAATGGCTTTAAGAAAAGTTTACAAACAAAGATAATAAGTTGTAAAATGTAAGTCTTTGATGAGGTTCTGAATTATCTGTTTATTGGGTCGTCAGTTAAATTAGGTTCAAGGGGATGAAGGAACAACTGACTTAGGAGAAATCTTTTCCCAAAGATTTAGTTAATTCTTTGTTGGTGTTGAGCGCCTCACTCTATTATTTTAGTAAATATTTAAAATAGACTAGTTTGTTTTCTGTTGTTCTTTGTTTACTGCGCTGATACCCCGAAACACATGTGAATGTGACAAAAATATTTTATATCTGAGCGAAAAGCAAACTTATGTACAATTGCCTATTTCAGTATTTGAAACATCTTGTTAATATTGCTATTTTACATTCAGAGAAGTTAATTTACGTTTTGTAAAAACCTCGGTGGGAGCTGAACAGAACAAGGTCGCAGCTCATTGCGATTGAATCAGTACAACAAAGCAGTTCTAGAAAGAATCATTAGTACTCAAGCAACATTGTCCAATATAAATTCAAGTCATTCCTTCTTGATGTACAAACGAGGTTTGTTTTCATTGAATTCCTGTCCGCCAAAATATTTGTCTTTGACTGTAAGTGTAACTCTTATCTCAAGCTTTCCTCTAGAGAGGAAATAAATCGGGCTTCACGGCGAAGCGAAGAGTCGCTTCGCGTTTTTTTTAAGTTTAGAAAAATGAGGCTCAAAATTGGCAAAAATTAAGAACAATGTAAGAACAAACTCATTTTAAGAAACAAATTATGGCTGATTCATCCAAAAAATTGTAGTATACAACGGTGAGCCTCGGCAAGATTTACTGTTGTATAAACAAAAGGTAGGTTGCTAATGCAACATTGCAGTCGTAAATTCATTCCTTCAGTGATGTACCGTACAAAAAGAAATTTAAAAAATTGTTTCCATATGTTTTTTTCAAAATGAATTTACTAGACTAGTGTTTCATTAGAAATTCAATCCATTATTAGTTATCATTAACTAGATTAACAATAACAATCAGGGTCCAATTATTCAAAAGTCGATTACCACTAATCCAGGGTTTCCAATCTTACAAGAAGAGATTTTAGCTCTAATTTTGGGATTAATAAGACTTTTCATAGAAAAATCCAAACAATATTTATAAATAACCGTTTACCTTTTCTTAAAGAAGAAACTACTGTTTGAATAATTGCTTAACCCAGGGTTCAACTGAACCAGCCTTTGAACAACTGGGCCCTGTTTGTGATATATGAAGTCCCTTATGACAGTATCGTGTAACTATTGAAAATTATCTAGTAAATTCATTTTGAAAATTACGTCCATAACGTCAAATTTCTTGAGCTAGCTGGGTTGAAATTTCGGCCCCAGGGTTGAAGTCAGCCGTAGGTTGAAAATTTTGCCTTGTAATCGCCAATCGGGCATTTGATTTTAAATTAAGGCTTTTGTATTGAAGCCAGGGCTGAAATTTCAGGCCGGTTAACAGGGCTGTATGGTAGCCCAGACCCGCTATATTATATTAATTTTTTAATGTATATATATATTTTTATCATTTTTTACTTTATCAATTAATTAAATAGATATTCAAATCAGAATAAAAACCAAATTAATCGTAAATAAAAATTAAACAAAAAGCAAATGTTATGATAGCCCAGAAGCGCCATAGAAACTTTTCAAAATCCATTTGAAAGTGTTTATTTCTCATTTGAAAACTTTTTATTTAAATTGTGTTTGCTAAAAGATATATAACATTCACAAAGTAAAATTATTATGGTAAAATTAAACGCTAAATCACAATGGCCCAGAACCACCATAGACCACAATGCTTTTCGAGTTTATGTTGTAATCTGTTGGTGAAGGGTGATGTGAGTATTCCTTTCATTTGTCAATGTGGCTACCAGCAGAATAAGAGATCTTGCTTGGCAAGAAGACTAGAAGCTAAAAGAACAATTACAAAGTTATGTAAATAGAGATCTTCAAAACACGGAAATTTTAAGTTTCATGGAGCGTGACTTCGACTGTTACGCGTGGAGTATCAGATCACTTGAACGAAGGCGAGCAGTGACTGCGGTGGAAATAGGTTAAAGCAGCTGCTTCAGTATAGACCAGTTTCATATTCCTAGTTGCCTCGTTTTGTTGTTAACTATTCAAAAATATTAGTGTGAGTGAGCGAGAGGTCACACCTTCAACAATACACACAGGTGTGAGAAGTGTAAGACTGGCATTTAGAAATATTTGACTTCATATTGAGGCTAACACTGTGCAAAAGGAATCTGCAGCCATTTAGATCAACGACAACTAGGAATGCGAAACTGGTCTATTGACTGCTTTACTTTTACAGTAGCATTTGAATTTTGTTACGGTACTTGGTGCGCGGTATCTAGCTTCCTCAGTGAACTAAAACAAAATTTAAAAAGAGTAAGAAAAGTCCCACCTCTATATGTTTCACATATAAAATTGGTTAACCTACAAGCGCATATCGCTAATTGCTAGTTGACACCTGTTTCGGCTGTAGCACATGGCGGGCATTTCAAAAAGAGCTTTCGTAGAATTTTCGTAATGCACACTGATTTTCCGACTACAGCAAACAATAGACTGAATGTATCTGCATAAGTCATTGCTGGGAGTCTGAAAAAAATTTGACCCATTCCTTAATTGACCTGAGCAGCTACTTAGCAGAAGTTACGTCTTCATAAATCATCAATAAACAAAGTTAAATTGAGGCAAGAATAAAGCAGCGTGACAGGAGCTGTAGAGGTTTGCTTTAAAAGTAAAATTGGGGGATTTTTTTCCCGGCATGTGGTAAAACCTGGAACGCCGAAACGAAACCATTGGAACCACAAATCTTTCATTTTTGTGTCGAAAAAAGGGATATATTCCGCATTGGGGCGTACTTATTTCGGCATACAGTTTCATCGCGTATATATTACTGTGGAGGTTAAGGTCTGGATGAGGTTTAGTTTGTGTGATTAAACAACAGTAAGCCCCAACACGGAATTTTACCCAAAAAAAATGGAAAATATGCGTAAGAATGCCTGCAGTTTGCTATGCATGCAGAGCCGGCTAGCCAGGTATGGAAAATAATCCCCCCTCAAGTTTAGTATGGTCCACCCCTAATATCTCGCAAGGAGAATTTTTAAGATTTAAAGTTTTCAGCTCTATGCCTATGGCGAGCAATTTTTTGTGAGTAAATGTCATGTTTTTTTTCTCTCTTCTCGAATCAGTTTTAAGTGCCCAATGATGTGTGAGCATCTCCTAGTATATATATTAACACTCACTCGGTGTCCGATATTACGGGCGTCCACTGTATTTGATTCAAAAAAGCATTCAATATGTTGACATTGAATTTTTTTTAAAAAATGTTAATTTTATATGCACTATGAGTGGGGTTATTTTTTTTTGTATCGATAATGCAAGGCTACACTCGGAGACGGTGCCTGATTATGCGCACAATAGACCAAAATGGTCGCAAAAATTTTAAATCCATTATAATTTAAAACCGAAAAAGCACATATACTTAAGTGTTTGCGTGTACAAAGTTCCCGATCTATTCCCCAGCTGCAAGAAAATTTACAACAAAATACGTTCAAATATTGTTTCACGGTGAGAGGGCTTTATTTTAAAATCTCGATAAATTGTTCCGGTCGTTTCAGTGGTTCCGATGGTTTCGTTCCGGTGGTTTTGGTCGTTTCGTTCCAGTGGTTTCGTTTCGGCGTTCTGGGTTTTACCACATGCATATTTTCCCGAACCTCGCTAATACGGACACAAAGTTACTGTCTTTGGGAGTTGGAGTTGGAGCCACTCTGTAAGAAACTTAAAATTTCCTTGTTTTGAGGACCTCTATATAACTTTGTAGTTGCTTAATTTTATTATCTTATTCTGCCAGTAACCACATTGACAATTGAAAAGGAATACTCACATCACTCCATCCTTTACCAAGTAGTTCACAACATATACTCGAAAAGCATTGCAACACCAGGTTGGCCTCAAGATTAAGTTATCCTCTTCCTTCAGCTCGTACAAATGATGGAAAATTCAATATCCGTTTCCAAGGGGCCATGATCTGGAATAACTTCAATTAATCCTTCAAATCTCTTAACTTAAGTAAATTTAAGTCTTCTCTAAAAGAAAATCGCTTAAATTCATATTGTTTCCTTTTTATGCTCCAAGTAATTGTTTTCCAGTATTTTCTCATCTTGTTTTTTGTCTTGTTTCATTTGTAAATGTGCCTCGTCTGACTTCCATTTTAATGGAAAAATAATAAGTAGTTTGCTGCCTAGCTCGATTACGTTTATAGTTATTTCTAGGCAGCATTATGCTTTTATTGTCTATTTTTGTAATTATTAATTATATATATATGTTCACATGCAGCATGAACAAATACTTTTTTGATTGTGGTCTATGGCGGTTCTGGACCCTTGTGATTTTTAAAACGATTATAGTTTTTTATATTGGTTTTCCTTTGTGAATGCTGGATTTTTAAAAAGAAAATCTTTAAAAACATTTTTCATTTATTTTTTTAAGTGAAAAATAGACACTTTCAAATGGATTTGAAAACGTTTCTATGGCGTTTCTGGGCTATCATGAAATTTGCTTTTTATTTAATTTTTGTTTGCGGTTGATTTTATTTTGATTTGAATAATTAAATATTTAGTATTCAAATGGCTACTTAAAAAAAAGGATATACATTCAAAAATTAAATGGCGTGTCAGGGCCACCATAGGGCCTTTGTTTTTTTGAAAAAAAAAGTTCCATGTAATCGACCCCTAAGTTATAATTTAGTATCGTGTGTTTTTCCGTCATTCCTTTCCAAAAATAGACTGGTTTATGTCATGGCGGCCATCTTGGATTTTTCCACGGTCATGTGAAAACGAGGTTGCCATGGTTGGATTCGGGTGGACTTTTATGAGTGAACTAACCTACCCCCAAGGAACATATTGTAGGTGAAAAAGCTTTGTTAACATTTTTGTCCAACTTAATTCGGTCGTTCGTTTACAGGCCTATAAAGCTTTGTGAGCGAGCTGCTCGATTCTTACTGGTTGATACAACTAGGCTCCAGCTTCACTCGGGCTCTCGTACCGTACCGGCCTTGCGCACTTGAAATTCTATGAAGCTGTGTTTCTGTTGAAATCTTTCAGATAAGTTACCTTCATTAAAAATAGGTAGCCATGCCTAAATAAAGCTGCAGCAATAAATTTAAATTTCTTGAAGAGAAAACTAACTAGCGGGAAATTAATGTCAGCTGTGTCGGTGTTTCTAAAAAAAATTAGTAATAAATACGTAAATAATACTTAACACTAGACTACGAGCTCGAGTTTTCTACGAGCAAATAGTCAAAGAGGCGCAGACGAGTTGACTATTGCTCGTAGAAAACAAGGGCGAGTAGTCTAATTGTTTTAGTATAAATTTACAATGTTCTCATTGCATAAAAATGCGGAGTAACGTTTAGGAA